>RHLO01000369.1:0-34417 GCA_003719415.1 Aspergillus olivimuriae | reverse complement strand
CCCCCTGGATCCCCCCAAAAGTCCCTGTAGGGATGCTCACCTTGCGCAGATCCAGCAACGTCTGCTGGTCCACTCCACTCTCTTCAAAATCTACCTGGGATGCATCGCAGACTTCCTGGATGACCCGTTCGAACACCGTGCCCTGTGAATCACCCGAGATCAGCCAGGACTCCGACTGACCACCACCCCCATGTCCCCTGTGTCCGGCGGAGATACGGATGAGACAAGAGAGATCATCCATGGAGAGGAGCGCTGGCAGGACTCTAGACCTGTCGACTCTCGCTCTCCCCGGCGATGCCTCGGATCTATTCCTCCGGACCTGATAGGGACGGCGGTGGGTGGTTGCTTGGAAATCACACTCACCACTTGCTGGTTCGACATGGTTGCTGGGATATGCACTCGTAGAGGCCTTCAACCGGACCAGGGCGAAATGTTTCTTGCGGTTCTCAACAGCAGAGCAATGCGGGAAGACCTATGGTGTTTCCAACGGATATCACCGGTGCTGTCGCGGCAGAGGGTTGCCACGGGACTGATGCGACAAGGTTGACCTTTCACTGACCAGTCACTTCCTCCGACACGTTGAGGGGAATCGGCTGCTGTAGAGGGGTGGTATCTGGTCGGCTGGAGTCGACGTGGGCTAGTGATGACGGACAGAGGGCGAGGAATGGAGTGAGGCTGGGGAGGAAGGGCGAGAGGCGAGGCGTGACCGAGGGAGTTGGTTGAGGTGAAAGTCGCCTTTGCTGGGCGAAATCCGTCTTCCTTCCCGCCCGGCTTAGTCACCCACCCGCATCCTCTCTAGCGCCATCCAGCTTATTGGGAGACATCGATCACTTTCCATGTCTTCTCGCTCTCACACACACACACTCTCTCTCTCTTGCTTTGCTTCCTGCAAGAAACATAGAGAACCAGTTCAGAGATAAATCGCAATCTTCATACTCCATACAACGACTTCCAATATTGTATTACGCAAATAATCCCCATCCATAACGCCATTCCGGCTCAAACTCCACATGAAACCCAAAAAGTATACACCCGAAGAAAAGAGGAACAACCCCCCCCCCCCTTTGCAATGCCATAGGTATCCAGGAAATAGGACGTGTGTCAAAAACAAAACAGAAAGAAAACTAGCAACCTTCACGAATCTACCGGATGGTCATCGACTTCGTCATCTGACCTTTGCTGCCGACGCCGCCTTCCCGAGACGCAGACGCCGTCGTACCCGGCTTGCGCTCGAAGATTTTCCAGAACTTCAAGCTCTCATCGGCCGCGGCGGTTGCCAGAATCTGTCCGTCGGGGCTCAAGCAGCTGTGCAGCACACGGGTCTCATGGGCGGGAATTTCGACATTGCGAACCAGTGTTGGGTAGCTCCAGATGCTCAGAGAGTTGTCGGGGAAGCCACTGGAGCTGACGATCTCCCGGTAGTGGTTGCTCCACCGCAGACTGGTGACTTGAGACCCGGTGTCAATGCTGTTTGTCCGGGCTCCCGTAGTGGTGTTCCAGAAGTGGATGTGACGATCGTACGATCCTCCACCGGTGGCCAACAGGTTCAGCTGCCAGGGACACCAGCTGAGCGCCTTGACAGCAGCACGGTGGTTGGTTTTGGTGAACTTGGGGGCACTCAGGGAGCGAGCATCCCAGATGTTGACCAAGTTGTCGTTACCACCCGTGGCCAGCTGGGCGCCGTCGGGCCGCCACTCCAGGCCACAGACCTCGGAAGTGTGGGAGACCAGCTCAGCAACCTTGTGCTGGGCGATCCGGACATCGTGGTTGAAGACAAGGCCGCTACGAGCACCCGTCGACAAGAGATGCTTCGACCACCCCATCACGCCCACTCGCGAGTCGTGGCCGAACATGCTTCGTAGCTTCGTGCCCTCTTCCACATCCCAAATTTGAACCTCACCCGTGCCGAGACCGACACCCACGTAGGCGCCGTCACCGCTCCACTTCACACTACTCACGTAGGTATCCGCGTCCGTCTCCAACAGACGGTTGACGGATCCACTCTCAGCAGACCACACGAACACGCTCCGCTCCAGGCCAATTGCCACCTGGTTTCCGGAACTCCAGTCGAGCAGGTTGAGGTAGTAGTCGTCCACAAGATCCGGAGCATCCAATACTCGCTCAGGAGATGTCTGCACCCGACGGCGGAATTGAGAGCCCGGAGCCTTGGAGGACTTCAAGGGCCGGTTGTACTGAGCTCGGAGATCGATCGGCTTGGAAGACTCAGGAGGCGGGGGCTTGAAGGCAAGAATGCGGGTCTTCAGATTGACACCACAAGCATCTGCCAATGACGATTCATAGGCGACAGCGTCGGGTGCTGGCTTTGTGTATGAAGGCTGACTTTCGTTGTCGTCCAAACCAAGGTTTTCGAGAGCCGCCGTGAGGTCCTCATCTGATCCCCGGCTACCGATATCGAAAGCACTGGCAGCACTGGCGAGAACCGTGGACCCCTCGTTGCCGCTGGTCTTGGGACGCTGGTTTTCCTCTGGCTTGGCAGCACCGGAGGTCGTCAGTCCCTCACTAGCTGCGCGGTTGGGAATGAAGCGGTCTGCCGCATTGTGTGCAATGCGGACAGTGGTCTTGGTCGTCTTGGCGGATCTCGTCCGGCTGGTCACCTCTTTCCTGGTGCGCTCCTTCGGAGGCGACGGGGCAGAGGAAGGACCCGTACCGGTCAGCGACCAGTCGGACACCCCCAGTTCGAGATGCTTGGGCGACTTGCGCGTTCGTGCAATGTTCGACTTGGGGGACTCGCGGTAGCCCCGGGTGGGTCGAGACGAAGGTTTGGTGAAGTGGGAAGAAAGGTTGCCGCCATACACAGATCGATGAGCGTCCTTGCTTCCCTCGGCTTGACGTGGGGGAGTGAAAGGCGACTCGTTCTTGGACATGCTTCCTGTACGGGTGCGGGGAGAGGGCGTGAGGGGCAGGCGGCCTCCGGCCGTCTTGGTCGAGAAGATCCCATGATGGGTCTTGACGGGAGTCGACACCGTCGGAGTGGCCATTTTTTTTTTTCCTTCTAGGAAGACAGTTTGCAACAGATGAACAGTAGAGACGAAAAGAGACTTGATGGCGGTGGCACCTGTCGGCCTATCTGATCCTCTGGTGAATCAGACCCAGGATGTCGCAGGGTTCAAATGCAAGGCGCTGGTGATGGATGGACAAACCGAACCAACAGACGGCGGATATAGAATGCAGAAAGTAGTATATAGGGGGTTAAACTGCGGCGGATGAGGAGGAAGACGGAGGAGGCGAGGGCACCAGCGAGCTGGCGAAGGGGATAAATACTGCGTATAGATCTCTCCCCATGGCAACCGTTACTGGAGGTACGCTGGCGCTAGACCCGACGGGGCCTAGCGGCCACCTGACATGCGGCTCGTCCCTGTTCGGACTAGCGGGGCGATCGTGTCTTGGCGCTCCCTTTTTAGGTCTTTTTTTTTTTTCCCCTCGCTCTCTCACGGCTGGAGCTTTTCCGGCGTGCAGAGCAAGACCGGTTTTTGTCGATTGTCAGACACGCGGGACGATGTCACTCCCTGGCTCCGATCGGCTCATCTTGCGCTCAATTCTGCCTGCTGGGGACCTCGTCCGCCTGCCCCTCCTCCGGCCTTGATCCCAGGCCCTCTCATGGCGCAGCAACCGCCCTCCACTGCTGCCACTACGTCTCGGAATAGTAACGCTCTGTCGCTGTTCCACGCTGACCCACCTTGCTGGGCCGGGACCGCCAGAGTGCCAACCCCCATGACTTCCCTTTCCTCTGCTCGACCATCACCGCAGCCAGCGCTCCTCATGTCTCCCAGTCCCGCCGGCGGCAGTAGTGCGGAATACCGCCCCAGCGTCCGGAAGGCGCAAGGCCATGTGCCGGCTTGTCTGGTCAATGCCTCGGTGACGTATTGCAATGACGATCAAATCTACGCTTTTGGCGGGTTCGACCAGTACACCGACGAAGGTAGGCAATGCATCCTTCATTGCTTCTCGATGTCGTCGACAGTACGGCAGAACTAACAAGAACGATCTGCGACCATAGTGTACAACCATGTCTTGAAATTGAATCTCAACACTCTCCGCTGGGAGCTGGTGGATAACTACGGCGACATTCCCGGCGTCCGCATGGGTGCGTTCATCCACCTCGCCGACCGCTCAATTCCTCTCAGTCCATGCTAATCCGTTGATTGCCTGTGGTTGTAGGCCATACGGCCACGCTCTACGAAGGAGACAAGTTAATCGTGTTTGGCGGCGAAAATGAACACCGTGAATATCTCTCCGATGTGGTCATTCTCGACATCAGCAACTCCACCTGGACTCAGCCCGAAATCCGAGGACCGATCCCCCGCGGCCGAGCTCGCCATGCTGCGGTCATCTACGATGAGAAACTCTTCATTATGGGCGGGGTGACTGGGGAAAACAATGTCATTCTCGACGACCTCTCGTACCTGGATCTCAAGACCTGGACGTGGTCGCGGACCTGGCGATTCACCGCTCGATTCGATCATACTGCCTGGGTCTGGGGCGGTCGCCTCTGGATCTTTGGAGGCCTGGACCCCGACATGGAACGGACGACTGACATATGGTGGTTAGACTTGAAAGGCTTGCCGGCTCTTGGACCAACCGCTTCGCAAGGTACCGTGGACTTCCCCGCGACCGCCAACAGGATAACTCATAGCCCAGATGGAATGTTTAGTGGTCCAGCACAACAGCTCCCCGGCCGGTCCGGGAGCTATGCCGCCAATTCCGGAAGTGTGCAGGTTCGCAACTCCAACCGTCGGAAACCGCTCGCCCCGGGGGCTATCTCTTGCCTGCGCTTCACCTCCGGACCGCACGTCCCAGCTTTGTTCTCAGGAACCCACTTCCACGCATATGCTTCGGGCGTTCTGCTTGATCTGATCACGCCGTCGGAAACGGTGCGTACGTACGAATGTAACCTCTCATCCCTGGAGTTGGACACCCTACGCTGGCAGCGACTGGCGGATGGACAGGAGATTTTCAAACCAGGATTCCGCTGGCATTACTGCACGGTGAACCCCAGTGGGACGAAGGCATGGCTCTTAGGATGCAGTTTGGATGCTGGAGCTACACCAGGAACGGGGGATGAGAACCATATGAGTGAGGTGCTGAGCATTGACTTGCAAAGATATGGTCTACTGGGAAATGACATGACCTCGCTATCACCAGATTCCAGTCGAGCCCAGGTCCCCGAACGTCCAGGACTCCCGCTTCTGTCTGGACTCGGCGCCGACCTGTTGTCTGTGTTCGACCAACCACCTGAGTCGGGCAGTGAGGCTGATTTCATCATCACCGCCAACCCGGACGACATGGTGGAGTTGGAGGATCCGGCGGATGAGGCGCCAGCGTGCCAATCACAGCCTAATTTCCTGCCACCGGATGCAGCAACTTCGCCGCCGATTCACGTGCATCGGATCATTCTGCAGCTTCGCTGGCCACATTTCAAGCGGCTGTATGCGTCCCAGATGGTGGAGTACCATTCAAAGCGGATGCATATCCCGGAGCCTTACTCGGTGGTCCGGGCGTTCTTGTACTATCTGTACACGGACAGTATCGCCGGTCACCCGGAATACTGCGCTAACATCATTGATGTGGCGGGGATGCTCGTCATGGCGAACCTCTACGACATGCCCAAGCTCCGCCTGCTGTGCGTCAATCGCCTGGGTCGCGAGCTCGATGTGGAGAATGCGGCCATCATTTGGGAGCGCGCGGGCCGCACTAAGGAGGAATGGCTGATGCGGCGCGCGGCGCAGTTCTGTCTCAGCCACTGGGGCCGAGTGGTTCGGACCGACGGCTTCAAGACGCTCAGTCGCCAGAGCTTAATTGAACTCTGTGAAGTGGTCGACACGGAGGGACGCATCATCGCAGGGCCCGAACTCGAGCTCGTGGGCGCCTTCGGAAGCGAGAGCCTTGGCGGCGGCCGAGATGCGAAACGGACCCCGTTAGCGCTTGGCGGGCCCCTGGCGGATGAAGCGGAGGAACTGGAGGGTGATGAGATGGAGGGAATGGAGATGTCCTGAGAGGGGGAGGGCCTGGCGGTGGTGCGCTGATGTGATGGATGACCTGTGACGACGTGACGGACGGACGGGCGCGGGATACTGGCGTTGGCAGGGTGTTTCAGCATGCATTGTTCATTCCTGGTATCATTTTTTTTTTTCTGTTTTTTTTTATGGGTCTCTGTTCCGGGGCGATTCAGAGTGGTCCGTGGCCCCAATGCATCCGTTGACATCTGGTGATACTTGCTCCGTACTTGATCGGAGTCTGGCGCCGTCATCTGAGACCGACTAGCGCACTAGTCTCGTTTAGTCTCGAGGCTGACTGCGCCGCCGCTAACCCCATTCGGCATTCCGGTAGACGGCCCGTTGAACCGCTTCATTTTCGGGTCCGCGATGGCCAGACGGACGTCCTCTCCGCGTCCTCTTCGGCCTCGTCGGGGCGCCGGGGGATGAGCCCATTTAAATCTCGCGTATCTCCCAGGTGCATAGCTTTCTCCTTGGACCAAACCGCCGGCTGTCCCTGCGTGTCTTGTTCAATTCTACTTCCCATTGATCCTCGCCTTCTCCTACAGCTATGGGTTCCGCCTCGAAGCTTCCGTCGGACTTCCTCTGGGGATTTGCCACGGCCAGGTGAGTGGGCGTCGCGGACATGTCGGGGAAGCTCCATTGATCTGACTCTTTCGTCCTAGCTACCAAATTGAAGGCGCTGTCGAAGCAGATGGACGTGGACCTTCCATTTGGGATACCTTCTGCAAGATCCCCGGGAAGATTGCTGGCGGAGCCGACGGCGACGTTGCTTGCGACTCGTACAACCGTACCCATGAGGACATTGCCCTGCTAAAGCAGTGCAATGCCCAGGCATACCGCTTCTCCATCTCCTGGTGAGTGCTGTCCTGTCCGGCCCAAGCCCGCCACGACCGTCCCTCCACCTTGCAATCAGCATTCTCATACTTCTCAATCCAGGTCTCGTGTCATCCCCCTCGGTGGACGCAACGACCCCATTAACGAGAAGGGACTGCAGCACTACGTCAAGTTCGTGGACGATCTGCTTGCGGCGGGTATCGTCCCTCTTATCACTCTGTACCACTGGGATCTCCCCGATGCGCTGGACAAGCGCTACGGTGGCCTGCTCAACAAGGAGGAGTTTGTTGCCGACTTTGCGAACTACGCGCGAGTCATCTTCAAAGCCCTGAGTCCCAAGGTGAAGTACTGGATTACCTTCAACGAGCCCTGGTGCAGCAGTGTTCTGGGTTACAATGTCGGCCAGTTCGCGCCGGGCCGAACCAGTGACCGCAAGCGGAACCCTGTCGGCGATGGCTCGACTGAGCCCTGGATTGTGGGACACAACCTCCTTGTCGCTCACGGTGCGGCTGTGAAGATCTACCGAGAGGAGTTCAAGGCCCGTGACGGAGGTGAGATCGGTATCACCCTGAACGGTAAGACAAGCTCCTCGATGGCTTCCCCTTCCACTCCTGTCTAATGCGAGTTATGCGGACTAGGTGACTGGGCTGAGCCCTGGGACCCCGAGAATCCCGCCGACGTCGAAGCCTGTGACCGCAAGATCGAGTTCGCCATTTCCTGGTTCGCCGACCCGATCTACCACGGAAAATACCCCGACAGCATGGTCAAGCAGCTCGGTGACCGACTGCCCAAGTGGACGCCCGAAGAAATTGCCCTGGTCCAGGGGAGCAACGACTTCTACGGCATGAACCACTACTGCGCCAACTACATCAAGGCCGGCACCGGAGAGCCCTCTCCCACCGACGTCGCCGGTAACCTGGAGCTTCTGCTGCAGAACAAGGCCGGTGAATGGGTCGGCCCCGAGACGCAATCTCCCTGGCTGCGACCATCTGCTATCGGCTTCCGCAAGCTGCTCAAGTGGCTCAGTGACCGCTACGACTACCCCAAGATCTATGTGACGGAGAACGGAACCAGTCTGAAGGGCGAGAATGATATGCCCTTGGACCAGCTGCTCCAGGATGACTTCCGCACGCAGTACTTCCGTGACTACATCGGTGCCATGGCGGATGCGTACACCCTGGATGGTGTCAATGTCCGTGCTTACATGGCGTGGAGTCTTATGGAGTACGTCCCCACCCCCGCCTTATTACCTCCGTTTTCCATCCTGTTGCACAAATCACTAACGAGGGCTTCTTGTGCAGCAACTTCGAATGGGCAGAGGGCTACGAGACCCGCTTCGGAGTCACCTACGTGGATTACGAGAACGACCAGAAGCGTCTGCCCAAGCAGAGCGCCAAAGCCATCGGGGAGATCTTCGCCCAGTACATAGAAAAGTAAAAGGGCTGGATGGACAAGACATGAACCGCCAACGAAAGTGATGTCCCTGCAAACATTGGCATTGCAGTATATTGTTGTATATTTTGGTTTTTATTTTTCTCGACAGTTGAACTGTCCTACCTATAGGTATCTATCTACGTACCTAGATCATGAAACGAGCGATACCTCCCAAGCTTCCTTCGGAAGAGTTTCCATCCATAGATCGATCCCCCTTTCCCCCTTACCATCCGTCCATCCTTCCATCTCTCCACCCATCTACCCGTCCATCCTCCCGAGGACATTCTCATTAGGTGTTCAAAAGCACGTCCCCAACACACGGAGTGAGTCCTCCAGAGCAGGTTAGGTAAGGTACCGGAGCATCGGTTCCGTGACGAATCAGGGAACCCGCGGGTAAATTCTAGATTTCTTCCCCCTCCAATCCATCAAAGGACACCAATAGAATAATCATTCTCGATAACGATCCCGTCAAATACTACCTACCTGAGAAGGAGGGGACGATATCTGAGCTCACTCTTAGTCTTACTTTAGTCGATACTGCATATTATATTAATAATTAATCCATGCGTTCAGACGTTTCCGTTTTTAATTCTCACCCGCCCCGCTCCGTCGGGGAACCCCCCCAGGATTCTTGGCTAGTTCCTATCTTTTTTTTTTTTTCTTTTTCTTTTTTTCCTTTCTCTGCTTACCCCCATCCTTCAGTAGTGGTACTTCGTAGGTAAGGTACCAGGAGCGCGTTAGTCACTTGTTTGACATTGATTAAGTAACCTGATGGAAGTGTCCACCTATCATCGGGGGATTCTTTCATTTGTGATGCCCACACGTACAGACATACTAGGGACTACGTACTGAGTATGGCGACACAGGCAAAATATCCATCCGGTACCTGCATTACTATCTCAACCCAGAATTTGTACCCAGGTTTCTACACCCCTAGTCGAATATATTTCTTCGCATGTAAATATGTATCGATCTTCCCATTCATCTACATCTATGTGATCCATCTACTTCGTCTCAGCCCAAGACGATTTCGGTCGGTATATGCGGAGTAAGATATACCCTACCATCGCATCATTTATCAAGATGAGCTACCAAGAAAATGACACATCTCTAAATCAAGCGACATGCGCCACTACACTACATATGTACATCTGTACATACATATGCATGGATGTATGTACCATGTATGTTGCCGAGTCCATGGGCTCGGATCGGGAAGTGATCGTGAGTCATTCATTATGTGAGTGCCTGCGGTTACGATAAGATCGGGGTTAGTATATCGTTATCATGAACTAGGGCCAGATTGAGTTGGAGACTAGTTTGGTTTGCTTTTTTTTCTTTCCTTACGTACTTCAAGACATGGCTCTTTGTCATGAACTTCTTGGCTGGGTGATGGGTTTCTGGATCGATTGATATACAGATAGTCACAGATACTACTTTATTCAGTAGTACTGGTCGCTTGGCTTTGACGGCGAGAATGCGGGCGTTGGGGTCGTTTTGCTTGGAAATATATTAATTGACCGGGGTTTAAGCTTATCCTAAGCTCTTGGACTTAAATCAATCACTTGCAGAGAGATCGTATCGTACAACACCTCCCGATCTGGCTAGGCCTGTCGATATACTTCGGGAAACATATCTAGTGTGTCACGACACAGTAGGTCTCAGGAAACGTAGGCCCTTGAAACTGACCGAAAATCCAACAACTTGAACCAGCGCGCATTATCAAAAGCTTACCATCGTTAATCATATAAAAGATAACATCTATCCCAGGGCTAAACCCAAAGCCGTTCCATAATAATAAAATGTCTAAAGGGCGTATCGGAAGTTATTCGACTCCCTATCTGTCAAATCCTTGAATCCATCTAGAACAGCGGCTTCCTCGCGCTGAGCATCCGTCATCCCCTCCGGCATCTGTTTGTTTCTCCTGACGTTATCGAATTTCATAGACAGGTAGGCAATGATTGCGAGCACGATCATCCCAGCGTAGGAGAGAAGTAGGCCAGTCAGGGCGGAGTAGTAGCGAGGTGCCTCGTGACTGAAAAAGATGTTCGCACCAGCGACGTTTCCACTTGCATACAGGGTGAACCAAAAGCCGTTGGCAAAGGATCGCTTCGTATGACCACCTACGTTGGTGGAAAGCAAGTTCCAGGAGATGATCACCGGCGCGCCGATGATGTATTGCAGCCAAGTGCAACCGACGAGCGTCCAGCGTTGGTCAATGTCGGTAAATCGGATACCCAAGAGGCCTCCGAACGGAATCAGACAGACCACAGCTAGCACTATACAGCGGGTATCTTTGATGTAGGTTGAGACAAGACCGCAGATGGGGACGATCACAGCTTCGATGGCACCCGTAGGAAGCTGCAGGAGGGTTGCATAGAGACCACTGAAACCATAACCCTTGATGAGGGAGGAAGCAAAGTTGGACACACCGCCGTTGATCACACCACAGCCGACGCCGATTCCGAGACAGCACAAGATCTTGATATCGGTGAAAATCTCCAAGGCTTGGTGCAGCTTGAATTCCTTGGTCTTGACGCCAATCATGTTCTCGGAGACGCGCTGCACAGCAACAACGCGTTGTCTATGTGTCAAGAACTTGGCGGTAGCTGGGGAGTCGGGCATCAGCCACAGAAAGAGAGCACCGGTGACCAAGTTCATCAACCCGATGGTGAGGAAAATCAGTTGCCAGCTCCTGAGGCTGGTGTTGTGAGAATGGCCGAGTCCGAAGCCCAGGAGGGCGCCAATCATTGTGGCCATTCCGTTTCCTGAAAGCCAAAAGGCCATCCGAATGGGCTGCTCGGACCGCTTGTAGAACATAGAAGTAAAGTTCATCACTGCTCTCGTTAGATACTAGCTGTGCTGTTGGCCAGAGAGCGTGTCCTTACTGCATGGGCTAACACAGGCCTCGGCCATTCCTAAAATGAACCGCAGAACCAGCATTCCAGCGTAGTTTTTCGCACCAATATGGGCAATGACAAGACCGGCCCAGATGATGATCACGGTACCCATATACTTTGCGAGCGGTAGACGTTGAATCATAAGATTCGACGGCTGACGACCTGTTAGCGCCCAGCCATGTTTCCTGTGGTCTACGATTGACTTACCACCGCCCAGAACAAGTATCCAAAGTTGAAGATTGCCGCAACCCAGGAATACCTCTGGCCCTCGAGGCCGAGATCCGGGATGAGCGAGTAGGCGGACGCATAATTGAGGGATAGTTTGTCTGCAGCAAATGACCCTGTCAGTGGGACTTGGCCTCGCGACCCCACAAGAAACACTCGCAATCACTCACCCAAGAATTGCATAACGTAAGTCAAGTAAAGCTGAGGCCCCACCAGTTAACGAAAATGCGGAGACGGAAAGTGGGAAGTACCCCGTCCAGAGCGGATACTCACCATAGGGAGAATGCGCCAGTCCAACAATTTGCGCACTTCATCACCCTCACGCTCCAGCTCCTCGGGAGTCAGTTGATCAATTTCGGCGTAGAGCTCGGCTCCAATATCGCGGATCTCGCCCGTGATCTCCCCCGAGATCACTTCCTTCTTCGTGTTGGTGATAGACTGCACATCTTCTTTGGTTTCTTTGGTGTCCGACATGGCGCTGGATATGTGAGTGGATAACTCACTCCACTTGAACCGAAAGTCTTGAGGACAAACAGTAGGAGCCACTTCGTTGTAGCTTATTCGAGTTTGATTTTATACCCCCATTGACGCGTCGGTCTCTGCACTACCGATAGCAAACCAACGGCATTTCTATCAGTCACAAGATAAGACGCAAGGAATGTTATCTCTTGGCACCCCCATCTCCCTCTTTATCGAAGTCTTTGACAATCGAATCCTATTGTCCGACTCCAAGAAGACTTGGCTGGCGGACTCCTGTCCGCCGTATCGGGCCATCTAGGCTGGTGGGGTGGCTGATCTTCACTTCGTTCGACTAGAATATCTTGGGGTTAGTGATCCTTGCCAGCGGACTTTTCTCCGCTCGGGTCTTGTCCTCCCTAGAATTCCATTATATGAAACCCTACCTACCATCAAGAGGGGTGTTGCAGTGGATCAGAAATTCGCACTCAAAGCAATAGAAATTAGGAAAGGCCACGCGAGCAGAGCCACTCTCAGGGCACCTGTTCAGGCTGAAGGGGTCCGTGTGAAGGGTACTATATAGCGGCCGTTTATGCCAGCCCGTCACGTAGAACATTGAAAAGTCCCGCGATCTCTTCCTTCCTCCTGAGTCTTTGGGCCACGTCATAAACGCCATGCATCCTGTAAGAAACTATCACATACGATCTTGAGACCCTATTCGAGTACTTACCACACGCCTAGACCACAGAGTTTAGCCTCATCGATGCCAGCATTGCCGAGCTCCAGTCCGCTCTTGGCTCTGGGCTGATCACAAGTACCGAACTAGTCGCTCGATATCTTCGTCGGATCAGTGTATACGATGCTGCCAATCTTCAGCTGAGCGCCATCCCTGTCATTAATCCCTCTGCTCTAGATGAAGCTGCAGCATCCGATGCACGCCGTGCAGCCGGACTACCGGCGCGCCCGCTCGAGGGTATTCCATATCTAGTGAAAGACAGCATCAAAGTCAAGGGGATGACAATCGCCTGCGGGTCTCCAGCATTCGAAAATCTCGTCGCCACAGAAGATGCCGCGTGTGTGCAAATTCTGCGGGATGCGGGTGCAGTTCTTCTCGGCAGGACGAACATGCCTGCGATGGCGTACGGGGGCATGCAACGGGGTTGTTACGGTCGTGCGGAAAGCCCGTATAATCCAGAGTACTTGACGGCAGCATATGCATCTGGCTCATCGAACGGGTCGGCAACAGCGACGACGGCGAATTTCTGTGCTTTCAGTCTGGGAAGTGAGACTGTGTCTTCCGGCAGATCCCCTGCATCCAATAATTCCATCATTGCCTATACACCATCCAAGGGGCTACTTCCTCTCCGTGGAGTGTGGCCCTTGTATCCGACTTGTGATGTTCTAGTACCTCACACGCGCACCATGTCAGATCTTTTCCGCGTTCTCGACGTCCTTGCTGTCGTGGATGAAACGCCCGTAGGCGATTTTTGGAATGAGCAGAAGATCGTCTCCTTACCTTCAGTCGATAAGATCCGCCCAGCGTCATTCAAAGAACTGGAGGACGGCTCTTCTCTTCGGGGTAAGCGCTTCGGCGTCCCAACCATGTTCATCGGGGGCGCAAACCCCCTCCCTGATAAAGTGTGCACCAGACCCTCGATCCTCAAGCTCTGGGAAACGACAAGACGCGCTTTAGAGGCATGCGGAGCTACCGTGGTGGAAGTGAACTTCCCCGTCGTTGAAATTTACGAAGCTAAAGCTCATACGGGCCAAATTGTGAACGTCAAGGATCTCCCAGACGGTTGGCATGCGATGGAAAGATGCCAGGTGGTCGCTCATTCTTGGGATGACTTCCTAGCGGCAAACGGTCAGCCCGGTCTGGAGTCACTCTCTCGTGTGGATCCTAATATGATCTTCCCTCTTGCACCTGGGTCGCTTGCAGGAACGCCTGATGCCGCCAACCAACTGAGATGGCACGAGATGGTGGAATACCCTAAAACCAAGCCCGACACTATCTTCCAGATCCCCAAACTCGAGCAAGCCGTGAAGGCCCTCGAAGCTGCACGAAAGGTAACCTTTGAGCAGTGGATGGACAAGAACGGTCTGGACGCCGTGGTGTTCCCAGCCAATGGTGATATTGGACGCGCGAATGCCGATGTTGACCCAGATTCTTCAGTGTACGCCTGGAGAAACGGCGTGAAGTACTCCAATGGTAATCGAGAAATTCGCCATCTAGGAATCCCTACTATCTCCGTGCCCATGGGAGTGACTGAAGATGTGGGAATGCCGGCCAACTTGACATTCGCTGGAAAGGCTTATGAGGATCCGGACTTGCTGCGATACGCCTATGCCTTTGAGGCAGCAACGAGATACCGGAAGATGCCACCCAGGCTACCTGCATTAGATTCAGACGTTATCACCAAGAGTGGGACTTTCAAACCGGCTGAGGGACAGCCACTTACCGAATTGCCCAGCATCGTGGTCCAGAAGCAGTCCAAAGACATTGTGAACTCTACAGTAACTCTTGAAATCGCAGGTACCCTAGATCCCAAGGACAATTGCGAGCTGACGATGCTGACATGCTATGTCAATGGCGAGACGGTGAGAGTCGAGGTTGAAGGTAACTCGTGGAAGGCAACAACCAGTTATCCCGCATCATCTCGTGATAGCACGTGGTCTCGGTGGTCGAGTCCTGCACTGACCCAAACAATCGTCGTCCTTGAAGCTCATACATCGACAGGAGTGGCAGCTGGAAAGTTACTGTTGCTATAGGTTGTGATTCAGGTATTATGTAGACTTTCATGTATATAAATCCATTTCATGCTGAACAATGATAATCATTATATCGTATACATATCGGGCGATTCCCCTAGGCCGATTGGTATGCCATGTCTTCAATCATGTCCAGAACAACCTTGTATATGTACTGCTTCTTCAGCTGAGCCAGACAGTTTTCAAGCTCTGGAACGGAGCAGACTTCCCCTGGTATTGGAGAAGTACCATCTACATTCAGGGATAAGCGCCAGATGAGGAACCGGTATACCTTAGCATAGGACAGGGCATCCGGCCAGCGATCTGCAAAGTGTGAGAGAGTGTCCGCACAATGGTGTACTGCCTCTATCGATGTGTGTATGTGTTCGCGCCTCTTTGGGGCAGTCCACAAGATATAGAGTAGCATGATACCTGCTCTAAATTGGAAGACAAGCTGGAAAGAATAATCAACACATGTGAGGTCTTATTTAGCCAGCAGGGGAGACTTACCGCAGACCAGGTATAGCACATCACTTGACCTTCTTCCTGGAGCCGCCGGAAGTTCAGGCAGACCTCAATACTAGCGGAGAGAACGTCGTCAATGTCTTCGTTCTTTAGGCGGTGCCACTTCTCTTGCATCAAGATGATTATACTATAGTCATATAGATTTGCCATCCATAGAGGGTGAAGATAAGTACTGGGCGAGCCACCGATGCCGTATCGCGGTATCTCATCTCTCCAAACAGCTAATTCCGATCTGAGACGTGTGTCACTTGATTCATGCTCTGGAGAGTCTTCGTCCCAGTGTCGACGAATGTTTGATTGAATCTTGCGCAGCTTGAACAGGTGCCTCAAGGCTTTACTCGTGTTCGAAGAGGACGCCATTTCATTGCCAAGGGTATATAGCTGTGTTGATTAGCTGTCAAATTGAGATAATGCTTGTAGACAGAGTGCCCTTACATCATCATCAATAGCTCTGTAGGCTGCTGAAACCGGCCGCTCCCACCCCAACACCGTGATCTCATTCAACATATAACAGGTGATGAACAATGACTCGGTGAGGATTCCATCCGTCTCCAGTGGAGAGCTGATATTCTCGCCAGTATCTGCAGAGGCATGTTTTTTGATCTCCGCCATAGATGCAATGCAAAAAGGCACAATTGAAGAAACAGTGGTTGCGATCTCCTCAGAGGACGGGCACTGTAAGGCATAGAGGATCATAAAGATGGAAGCTTGGATTTGAAGAATAGTGGAAGGATGGCCCATGACAAAAGGGTAGTAGGCCAAGGCTGATGTATAATGCTCTGCAGCACGGGCTGCATGACCATGGCTCGGTTGGAGGGCGTGACATGAAAGAGCCCCAACCGCGTAGACCATGTGGACAAAAAAGCCCTTCCATTGCTCCAGGTCTCCACTGACACTCCAATCATGGCGCCAGGATTCCCAAGAATCGCGGTCTATGAATGGCCACACCCAATGCGTGATTGAAAAGTAGATGTTGGTGTAGATCTCCTCTAGCCATGAGGAGTAGTAATCGCCAGCGAGGGAAAGTGTTTGCAAGGAACCTGTATGACTCTGAGAGAAGTGTTCGGGACTCAGTTCCTCTTGGTAGATCTCATATGCCAGTCTGGAGATCAATGGTCCCTCGAGTCTCTGTGGCTGGGCTCGGGCGTCGGACAAGAGCATGAGGTCCTGTTCAGAACTTGTAGCAGCAGCAGGGGTTGGAAGTTGGTCGGAGACGAACCCTGGATAGCCCCCGGGGTTCGAGAGTAACTGCTGCAGGATCAAGCGCCAGCCGCCTGGGCTGCGGTTGACCACATCCTTGTCTAGTGCCATGTCCTCGCCAGTTGACCCTTTGTCGACAAGATCCGTTTGGACTCCCATGTCGCAGCGGAGTGGCGACGGCGACGTCGTGGTCGGCGACGACATCGATGAAGCATTCTGCGCGTTTTCAAGCTCAGCGACCCTCGCCTCCAAATGCTTCAAATAACTCAAAGGCACGGTGATGTCTTCTCCATCTTTGCTGGACTTGACGGGCAGGCATTCCGTTCCCCGACGCCGACACTCTCCGCAAGTCGGTTTGGTATGGTCACACTTGCGTTTCAAGCGGAAGCATCGAGCACAGGCTAACAATCGGGGGCGTTTGGGACTGTGAGGCATGGGTTGGGGGATTTTTCCGAGATGCGGCCGGCAGAGGATGAGTCGGAGACGCAGAAGAACGGGAAAAGTTGGAGGTGAGATAAGGAACGAATAGCGGCTCCACCTCGGGTTGGGGTTCGGCGGGGAAACTCCAACTGATTTGCCAGCAATACGAAGGGTTGATATGCGTCGCGTGGAAGGGCCCTCTCAGGTGCAATACGCAAGACTCGGAGCAACAATGGCTATTGACTGATCCAGGGTGGCGATCCTGGCGCGGGTCTAATGGGCAAATGCAGATCACCCTTTGTTGGAGTATATCTAAATCCCATGCCGCCATCTACATCTCCCATAGTACGGAGTCTTCTCTCATCAACCATCCTCAATCGCCTGATCGCGTACATAAGTGCATCTCCACGCCTTCCAGCGACACCCTCATCCCTTCACCCACTTCTGCTCCACCTTGTCAAACCCAATAACTTTCAAGTCCACATTCAGCGTCTTCAACATGACATCCATGGTAAACTCCTGTCAATCCCAACCCCCATCCATTAGCAATCAATCCACATAGATCAAATCAAAGCTCACAAAAGAACAACACCCAACAAACCTCATTCTCCACGTCGTCCTGTTCCCGCGGTTCAGTATCGCCCGGTTCCTCAATATCAAGCCGGTCCATCATCTCTGCCTTGCGCGCGTCCAGCTCCTGCTTGTCCTCGCTGAAGCTCCCTGCAGCAGGATTTCCATACCACGCTTCCATCTCCTCCCTCTCCCACTGAGCGGTGTCATTGCGCATACGCTCTTTCCACCCCTTCATGCCCCCCATGCGTGAGACCCGTGCTTGCGCCCCTGTGAAAACCTCCTCGGCTGCACTCTGGCTCACTGACCTCCATTTCGCGATCAAAGCTTCGAGCGTCGCCTCTTTGTTCGAGGACTCGATGCGCAGAGCCTGCTGCGCTGTGTCCAGGTCGGAGCGGACGGCTGCGATGCGGGATTGAAGGACGCGTTGCTGCTTCTGGAGATCCATGGTGATCGGATCAAATATGTCTTGCTTCTTTGATGTAGTCAGACGATCGGTGGGAAGGGTTCTTTTGCGATTGACGTTAGAAGGGCGAGGGGTGGTAGTGGTTGCAGATGTAGGCGGGGGAGGTTGCTGTTGGTCTTCGTTTCTCGTGCGGAGGAGACTATCTGACAGTTCTAATGGCAGCGAAGATTCATTGCTTTCTCGTTTAAAGTCTGTCGTCTCCTTCTCCGGCGTCTGTGGTGGACGGCGGAGGGGCGACTTGAAGGGCTTGGAAAGGCCTGACGCGGCGTGCTCCACGCGACGACGCTTTCCGTTGAGATTGAGTGAGGCCATTGTCTCGCTGCAGATGGCGTAATCGAATGACCTCTCACATTGTATTGGCAGTGCCAGGTGTCACGGTGTGTATTGAGTGACAGCAAGGACAACTCTCGTCGGATGGGCGAGGGTGGTGGTGAGCTCTGTTGGATTTCTGGTGGAGAGGGTCGCCTATCGATAGTTATTGCTATCAGACTCGATAAGATAAGCATGTCAACTCCGAACTCTGCCAACGCTTCTCCAAAATCTACGAGGTGGGCACTGCAAGGATTACGTTCTGTACCGGCTTCTTTGTAAAATACATCATATACAAGTCTGGAGTGTAAATGGAGAATACTCAGATACCAACGCTCAATGTCCTACACCACCCGCCAACCACTGCGGAAACTCCGGGTCGCCAGGACGAGGGAAGAATCCCCGATCATTATCATTCTGGCCGGCATTGGCCGCAGCATTGTCGATCTGCTGGGGTCGATTGCGCTGCTGCCTCATGTATACCAGCACGAGTAATGTGGCTGCCAGGCCCACGATGATGAGGCCTTCCAAGACGCTCTCGTCGATCTCGAGATCCAAGTCATCATAATAACCATCCTCATGGCGTGAATCCGAGCCCGACGACATGAGATCGTCTTCCTCCTCTTGTGCTCGCTTGTACATTTGTGCACGATAATGGGCTTCCTCTTCCTCGTCGTTCTCAAGGAATGCGGCGACCCACTCTTTGAAGGTCCGGCGGGGTTTGGAATCTGGTCATGCAGTTAGTATACTATAGGCAAAACATAGCGTCAATGTTCCCATCATGAAGGCTTACCTTCTTCGTCTTGAATGGGATTGATTTTGCCGTTGGTGATACGATTCCAGTAACCCCGCACCCGCAGTTTCAGCAAGCTCAGCTTCACTGGAAGATACGCCTCGACGCTCGTTTCCAAGGCGAGATCATAGTATCTCTTGGCCATGTGGAAGTCCTGGTGCACAGCAATGCCATTTTCATGCATCCAGCCAAGATTCCAATAAGCCTGGGCGCTGTAGTGGGCCTCCGCAGCGTTATGATAGCAAGTCGAAGCTTTCTCTGCATCTGCCGCAATGCCATTGCCGCTAAGGTAATAATCGCCCATCTTGATCAACGAGTCGATATTCGCCTGTTTTGCGGAGCGAGTCCAATAGATTAAAGCCAGAGCGGCATTTCGCAGGAGAGGTGTCCGGGTCTTTTTGAGCCCAGGCACGATCGAATCAAGAGACAGCAACGAGCGCTGCTCGTCCAGCAGGAATGCCACATTGGCTTGGGCATTTTCATACCCCTGTTCCGCGGCCATCATGGATGCAATAAGCGCACGCTCTCTGTCGCCATTCTCATATGCTGAATTAGCCTCAACAAAGGAAGAGTGGATGGGCTCTGCTCGCTCCGCAACCATCTTGTAGTATGACGCAGCCATTCCACAATGCCGTTGCCGCCCAATGCCATTATTTGACAATTCAGCAAGGTAGTAAAACGCTTCCATCCAACCCCAGCGGGCCGCTAGCTCGAAATACCGGGTCGCCGTAGGAATATCACCTTGGTCTAAGAACAGGGCACCCAGGCGTGTCTCTGCGGCAGGCATATCTTGGTCGGCCGCGGACTTGAAGTAAGAAGCAGCCCGGAAAGCATCCTGTGGCACACCGTATCCATGAAGATACATCATCCCCATCTCATGCTGGCACAGTGCATCGCCATTAGCAACCCCACGTTTGAACCAAGTGAGTGCCGTCGCAAAGTTCTGCTCCACGCTCTCGCCACGAAGGTACATCAAACCGATATGGCCCGCGGCCTTGGAGGCCAGCTTTTCCACTCCGAGAGGGTGGTTCGGGTTGACAGACCCATCCTTGTTCCAATATCTTTTTGTGATCATCTTGAAATACTTCATCGCCTTTCGGAAGTTCCTAGGGAGATCTCGAGCACCTTCGTAATGCATCTTGCCTAGGCTGAAGGTAGCCTTCAGTTCCCCCTTCCGAGACATCAGATCCAAGTACTCCAGGACATCCTCCAAGCTGGCATCCGCGCTAGAGTGCGGTGGATCACGAAGCGCATTGGGCCCTGAACTGGACACGCTAGCACCTTCTCCGTAAACACCTCCTTCTTCATCTGCCCAGCGGTATGATTCCCGCATCATGTTATGACCGCCGGGCGGACCAGACCGATAATACGCAATAGCCTTATCTGCAACCTTCTTGTAGTAGTACGTCGCCTCGTCGCAGTTCCTGGGAGTTCCGATGCCAGCGTGATTCCAGTATGCGAGCGTCATTTCCGACCGTGTGTTCCCGGACTCAGCTGCGAAAGTGTGGTACAACATAGCCTTGGCCGGATCGCGTTCGACAGCACCGCCGATTCCTGTCGCATACATGAGCCCGATCATATACTGAGCCGTACTATTGCCTGTCCGGGATGCCAGGCTCTGATACCAACGGAAAGCCTCTGGGAAATCGCGCGGGTGGGTAAAGTTGCCGTGGAAGTTCATCTCGGCGAGCAGAAACATTGCATCGGGGTCGAGGTCATCCTGAGCGGCCATCTGGAGCTTCTTCACGGCTTTTTCAACCTTTGGGTGAACCTTGTGTTTCGGCATATCCGAAGAGGGCCCGTTCATGAATAATATCCGAAAGAGCTCTTTGGCGTAATGTAGGATATGTCCGGTGAGACTCGACGGGCGTTCGGATGTTGTCACCGGGATTTTCGCATCGCGGAGGATTTTGAGCGCTGTTTCGACATGTTCTGGGATGAGAATCAACAGTTAGATCCGTCCTCCGTCAAGGTTTCCCTTGGCCATGATCTCACCGTTTTGGGGGCGAGGATCGGGCACCTCTGTCCCGCCGGACTGAGCGAATGGCTTCTGCAAGTCAGAGACGACGTCTTCCGATGCGGTTTCAAAAGAGTCCTCCCCCTGAATAGCAAACGCATGCAGCAATACTGTGGTCAGTGTGTTACAGATTAGCTTCCATGACACGCGAGTTAGGTCAGCCCCATAATGAGCAACTCACGCAGTGCCAGTGGCATGAGACGCCACATCCACAAGTTCTTCATATTGATGGGGAGAACTTTGTCGAAGAATTGATAAGTGAGAAGCACATGGCGACGCGATGCCCAAGCAGAACGTCACCAAGCCGAGGTGCGGTGAATGAGGAAGTGGGCAAGACACCTCGCGGGTATGTTGTAATCAGATGGGGAGCGGAAACGGGCCACCTGTCCCCGCGGAGCTTCATTTCGCCGATCACCCCGTTCCTTCCAAGGTACGGAGTATACAAGAACCTCGTACGATGACCCATCTTACGTTTGTTTCTCGATTCAAACTGATAAGAATGTCGAATTCTTTGTTTCTTCATTTTTAAGTTTTTTTTTTTACAGAATTTTTCGTTTTGTCCATAGCCCCAGTTGTACTAGTCTGTGTACAAGAAAGAACAGAAACCGCATCATTAAATACACTCCATCGCCATGTCCTTTAACACAAGCCCAGAGGAAGACCAAGTCCCGTATTCCTCTCTTCCAGCTTCAAAGGCCTGGTCCCGGAGTCCTTCAAATCTAGGGAAAACATGAAAAACAACAAAAAACGCTTGGTATTTCAATATGAAGGGGTAAGGAGAAAGAAAACAACAGCCACCGCGTGCGCAATTTCAGCAGGTTGGGGAGGGGAAAGCAATCAACTTAGTGTAGATTGCTCCCCAAGAGGACGAAACCATGAAAAAAACGTACATTTATGAGGGGAAAGCGATGGGGAAAGGCCTCACACACCCAAATTCTGAGATATAACCAACCAAGTTCGCAACATAAAATGCAAGATGTCTTTTTTTTTGGGCGTGTCTGATGCGTGAGTGATAGTACAATGATACAGCGAAATCCCTAAAAAGGGACAGTAAAGATGTCCTGTGTTCACTGACGGGGGGAGCTACAGGCAGGTCAGCATGATGCACATTATCCAAGTCACATGGAAGGTGACTCACGTAGGACTGTAGGTCGGTGACGTCGGACTGTAGCCAGGAGAGGTTGGGCCTCCAGGCGAAGTCGGCGAGCCACCGAAAGTTGGAGAAGTAGGAGAGTATGTTTGGGGACTCGTAGGAGACCACCCAGGCGAAGTCGGAGTGTACTTCGGAGACGTTGGCGACGTCGGCGATAGGTGTCGAGCGGCACCTCCAATAGCAGGACTGGTAGGGCTGTAGGTCGGTGAAGTCGGGCTGAACGCTGGCGAGGCAGGACTGAAGTTTGGCGACGTAGGGCTGTAGTTCGGCGATGTCGGCGAGAAGCCCGGAGAAGTTGGAGAGTACGTCGGTGAGGTCGGGGAAGCTTGTCCATACGCCGGGGACGTGGGCGAGTACGCAGGCGAAGTGGGTGCGAAGGTCGGGCTGGTGGGGGAGAACCCTGGGGAGGTCATCATGCGAGGGCTGGTGATGCCCATGCCCGGTGATGTCGGGGAATATCCTGAGGACGGGGAGTAGCCAGGAGACGTCGGGTTCGCACTGAAAGGACTGCTGGGAGAGTAACCCATAGGGCTGGTGGGTGCCGGGCTGAAACCGCCCCCAAACCCGCCTTGAGGCTGGTACTCTGTGAAGCCACCAGGCGATTCGGCACCTGCCTGACGGATAGGTGAGAAGTTCGAATCTGGATCAGGTGTTCCAATGTACGCGCTCTCCTGCATGGGCGAGCCGGTATCGTACTGCGTAGCAGCACCATCGGAGATGATAGCATCCTTTGCACCAATAGCGCCCATCACACCATAGCGAGCATTGTTCGACACAACTGTGTTGAGAAGGTTTTGGTCAAGATAAATGTCGAATTCTCCAGTACCCGCGGGAGCCATTTGTCCCAAAATCAGATTCTCGGAAACACCGCGACAGTCATCCAGCTCTCCGAAGGCAGCTGCCTCCAACAAGATCTCCACAGTTTCTTCGAAGGAACAGCGCATGAGGGCACCATTGTCAGCACGGTTGATACCGTGTCGAGTGACTGGGGTCAGGTAACCTCGCACAGTCATCATGTCAACCAACAGGGCCAAGTGACGATGGTTGACATAAGAACCATCGAACGCAAGCACCTGGGTCAGTTCACGAAGAACTGCGGTCCGGGCAGCCTCAATACCGAACACTTCAAAGACCTCAATAAACTGGTTGGAGTATGTTCGAGTAGCATCAACTCCGGGAATTGCCAAAACCTCGCCAAGGGAAGAACCACTTGTCTCCAAGACCCACTCTTTACAGAGAGGATCGGTCTTGCTGACGAACAATGAACCGTCGTCAAGGACCCGCACCTTGTTCTTCTCATTGATGAACGCACGCTCAACTCCGGGCACACCACGAAGGGTAAGAGTATCCAAAAGATGCTGTTCCAGCTTCTTGAGCGTAACGTCATACTCAACATCGTCATCATCCTCGTCCTCCTTCTGGTCTTGGATCTGTCGAATACGGATGACCTGCTCATCGGCGTTGTTGTCACTGAAAATGACAGCAATGTCTTTGGGATAAGCCTGCTTGATCCTAGTAGCAACATCCTGGACCGTAAGACCCTTATCGAGGAGCTTCGGCCGACTGAGAATGATACGGAGTAGCCACTTCGACTGGCGAGAGGTATCGTCCGCAACATCTTCAGGGATGATGAAGTAGGATTCAACCATGTCACGATCGTTCTCAATGACAGTGGTCTGAATATCGGGATCGTAGTAGATCTCAGTAGCCTCAGTAACGGATCGGAGACTGGTATGCTCGACAACACTTCGCAACTGCTTGGAGGTTTCCTTTTCGTGGCATGTGTGCGGTTCTTGATAGACAGTCATGGACGGGGTCTTGATGTTGGTGGCCACATTCAAAATTTCCTTGAGACGAGGAACACCGAGAGTAACGTTCTTGGAAGACACACCAGCAAAGTGGAATGTGTTCAGCGTCATCTGAGTGGCAGGCTCACCAATAGATTGCGCAGCAAGGACACCAACCATCTCGCCGGGGTTAGCACCAGCCTTGGCGAATCGGGTCTCAATGGCACCAAGAACATGCTGGAAGGCGAGCTTGTTCATGGAGTACTCAGTAACCAGTCTCCTGAAAGCGAGACGGCTTCGGAGTTGTGCCTTGAACAACAGCGTTGCGTTCTCTTGGGCCTCAAGCGAGATATCATCATCACCACGAACGACCTTCAGGCGTTCGAGCAGCGACTGAACCTGAGGAATGACTTCAGCAGGGTGGAGATCGCTGATGGTTCCTTCACGGATACGGAACGTGCTTCGCGCAGTTTCAAGAATGCGCTGAACGTTAATTGGAAGTTGCATCATCTCCTCGTCCTCCTTGGCGACGGTTCGAAGGAAAGCTCGGTCCTTGAGGAGTGCCTCCCACTCTTCGTCCAGATATCTTTGGACATCCACATCACCCGCAATTTCATTCGCCTGTTCCAAAATTTCAGGTCCCAGGCTGCGCTCGGGGTCCATGAGATCAATACGGAAACGATCTCTGAACTTGTCATCAGAGCACTTGATGATATCTACTCGCTGGTTCTCGATATGAGCACCATCAAGACCATCCTCTCCATAGATAAACTGGATGACATCGCCCAGAGAGTTTCGGACAGTACCGTCATACTTGACCATGACCTCTTCCAGAGCTTTCACCAGCTTACGCTGAATGTAACCTGTTTCAGCGGTCTTGACAGCCGTGTCGATAAGACCTTCACGACCAGCCATGGCGTGGAAGAAGAACTCGGTGGGAGTCAAGCCACGCAAGTAAGAGTTCTCGACGAAACCGCGCGATTCGGGGGAGTAGTCATCCTTCGTGAAGTGCGGCAAGGTACGGTACTTGAAACCGAACGGAATACGTTTGCCCTCCACGGACTGTTGGCCCACCACCGCTGTCATCTGGGAAATGTTGATGGTAGAACCCTTCGAACCAGAGCGAGCCATCTGAATGGCATTGTTGAGATCCTTCAGACTCTTCTCTGTCTCGCTACCAGCTTCATCACGAGCATTGTTCAACGCACGAGAGACCTTACTCTCAAAGGTTTCACGCACGTTCATACCGGGCAAGGGCTCGAGCGTGTTCTCCGTAGCGCTTGCAGTGATGGCCTCGACTTCTTGCTTTCTCTCCCGCACACAGTTCTCAATTCTTTGAATGGTAAGAGCATCGGGAATAGTGTCACCAATTCCGATACTAAAGCCATTGTGCAGCAACCAGTAGCCAACGATAGACTGGCATCCGTTGAAGAAGGCCACAGCAGTGCCTGATCCGTACTCGTTAAAGATGGTGTGGATCACACCACCACCGCTCGCACCCACGGTCTTCTTAGAGAACATCCCGTACAACAATTGGCCGCCATGGATGAGAAGACCGCCATCAGCCAAAGGAGAGAACTTCTCCGAGAGAGGAGAGTTATCCTTATCAACACGAAGAAGATTGAGACCAGAAGGCAGTGCCATGCTGATCATTTGCTTTCCCGTCCATCGTGGCCGGGGCTTCAAAATGGCGGGCGGGGGAATGACACCATCCCAGTCGGGAACCCACATCATGGTGTTCATGACTTGGTCCTTGGTCAGGAAGACATCACGACGGCAAATCTTATAGATACCACAAAGTGTGTCCTGCACAATACCCATGAGAGGGCCGTTTCGCTGTGGAGAAACGATGTTGTTAGGGACCAGTGCGAGCTGGCTGAGTTCCGCTCGAGATTCCTCGCTCTGAGGAACATGCAAGTTCATTTCATCACCATCGAAATCAGCGTTGTACGGGGTGGTGACAGACAAGTTGAGTCGGAAAGTGGAGTACGGCATGACACGAACACGATGGCCCATCATAGACTCCTTGTGGAGAGAGGGCTGACGATTGAAGAGGATGACATCGCCATCCATGACATGGCGTTCCACTTTCCATCCATACAACAATTGTTGGCCACCAGCTCTTTTGGCGTGGCGCAAGTCAATGCGTTCGCCATTATCCCGCACAATATACCGGGCTCCAGGGTGTTCGTTGGGACCGTTCATGACCAGCTGTTGTAGTTTTTCGATGTTGTATGGCGTGACGACCTCGGGATACGTCAATGTTCGCGCAATACTCTTCGGAACACCGACCTCGTCGAGCGACAGGTTGGGGTCACCTGTAATGACGGTACGAGCCGAGAAGTCGACACGCTTGCCCATCAAGTTCTGTCGAAGACGACCCTCCTTACCCTTGAGACGACTGCGGATTGCCTTAACTGGACGGTTAGACTTCTGCATGGCCTTGGGCTGGCCAGCGATATCGTTGTCCATGTAAGTCGCCACATGGTACTGCAGGAGAGACTCAAACTCGCGCACGACGTGCTCTGGGGCGCCTTCCTGTTCACAGCGCTGGACATTTTGGTTCGCACGGACAATTTCAGCCAACTTGTACGTCAAATCATCCTCACCACGCTGGCCACTGGTGGAGCCACCGACAAGCACACTAGGCCGAACCGGGGGAGGAGGAACAGGTAGAACTGTGATCACCATCCACTCCGGACGAGCGTAGTCGTTGCTCAGACCCATGATACGCACATCCTCGTGGGAGATGGTGCGGAAGACGTTCAAAGCGACCTGGGGTGTGATCGTCTTCTTCTCTGGTTGCGGCATATCCCCCATCTCATCAATCATGTTCTTGTTGGGCTTCCACGTTCCAACCAGGGTGATTCCTTCCTTGCGAATCGTTGGCTGGGAATTACCGCATCCACCGTGCATTCTCGTGGGTTTGCTGTCTTTGGAAAATGGGTCGTCATCCTCCGGGGGCGGATCAGCCTCACACACCAAGACATCTTTGGAAAGACGCCAGATGTGATCGAAACGTCGCTTCGGATCTCTCATACGCAGGGCTTCTAGAAATTTAGGATCGGTCTGGTTTAGGTCAGCACAAATGCCATATAAGATTTGCCATCCCATGAGGGATGACTAACCGTGTTGGCTTTGATCTTGCCACAGTTGTGGCAGACAGTCTCAAGCAGTTTCTTGATTTTAGTCAAGAAGCCTGCGCGTGAGAAGTTAGCTCAAGTTTCCACGATGAGTTTGGATGGGGTGATCACGTACCGATGTGGAAGACCGGAGTGGCAAGCTCAATGTGCCCAAAATGGCCGGGACACTCTTTTTGGCCTTCCTCGCAAGTCTCACAGTTCCACTGTCGATCGATCGTACCCAGTCGCGGGTCATTCAGACCTTTTGTGCGCGGTCTTTGCCTTTGCTCGTCCTGATGATCGCGATCACGTTAGCATCCATCCGGCCACAACACAACACCATCGCTGATGAGAGACCAACCATCGTTTCAGGATATTCCACATGGACCACACTCATCCGCTTGATCTCCTCTGGCGAGAAGAGACCAAACTGAATCTCCTTGATGGTGCGCAGAGGCGCCTTGGAGTACGGGAAATAGACGTTCGACATGATGACGGTAGTCGCGGGAACAGGTAACTCGGGGGAAAGAGAGGGGCGTGTCGCAAATCCGGGGAGGCTAGAAGCACAGAAAATCACAGACAACCGGATCAGATCGGTCTGCCGTACTTATTCTCAGGCGTGTAGATGCGACGAGAGATGATTTCGAAAGCAGCTGGCCGGCTAGAGGCCTTTGGCAGCCCTTGCCACGAGGGCGCCTGCGACCTTGTCCTCCGACTTCGTGAACCGCGAAAAAGGGTGAGCGAAAAAGGCGACAGCGTCGAAAAGAGCGATTTCTCCAGCTCGCGAGGGTGGATTCGCGATGCAAAACGCGGTAGTCGAGGGGGGAAGGCGATGGGATGGGAGCGTGTTGAGGCGATGAAAGGGAGATGGTTGAACGTCAGGTTGGTCGCCGATGGGGCACGAGTTTTCTGAGCCGCAGCCTGGTTGGCAGGAAGAGCGCTTGCCGGTTAAAGGACACCCGCGCCAAGACCCGTCCGACTCCCACATTGGCCGCCCCCTCAATCCTGTCGCCGGCCGGAGTCTCGCCGGCTCACTTTTAAAGACCCCTCTCACCGCCCGCCAGCCTTCGGGATTCTCCATCCAGATGCCCGCTTCAGTCCCATCGTCGCAGTGCCCGTCTGCAGGCCATTGATCTCAGCCGCCCTACAGAGCGCTGGATGATTGTTCTCAGCCATTTCTCCTGGCCTCCTCTCTGGGCTGGGGATCTACCCGACTCTCTTTCACTTCCCCTCCACCTCTCTTCCATCTCATAGACCAGCGCAACCCCATGATCGAGCACCATGAATTTGTCCCTCATTGATCCCTTTGTCCTGGCGCAGGACTACCCTGACACTCTCGCAGAGAAGCTCAGTATGCCTCATCCGTTTCATCCAAACGTGACAAAGACCGCACCCTCTAACTCTCGTGCAAAGGAAGTGGCCATGCTACGTGTCTACGCTTTAGTCGCAAGGGTGATTACCTCGCTTCCGGTCGAGTAAATATTCCCGCGATACCGCCCAGTTGGTGCTATACAGCGAGCTAACCCCTTCCACTCCAGGCAGACGGCACAGTGGTTATCTTCGATATTGAAACTAATGGAGTCGCACGGAAGCTACGAGGTCATACTCGGCAAATTCAATCCTTGAGGTACGATCGACTCGTTGATGATTCTCGTGAAGGACGCCATGAAAACTGACCACAGTCCTGCGCCAATAGTTGGTCCAGGGATGGCCGATACCTCCTCACCTCCTCGCAAGACTGGAAGTGCATCCTCTGGGATTTGAAGGATGGTTCTCGAATTCGTACCGTCCGATTCGAAGCTCCTGTCTATATCGCCGAACTCCATCCCTACAACCAGTAAGAGACCTATACCCACCCACTACGACGACCCCATATACATACAAATATGCATCACCCACTCGTGCGGCAAAATTTTCCACAATCTAATTCGATTCCTCTCCCTAGCTTACTCTTCGTCGCATCTCTTTTCGAAGACCAGCCCGTCCTCGTGGACGTCTCCTCCCCCAAACCGATCAAGCGTATCCTCCCCTCGGCGCCGTTTCGCCCTCCACCCCCTGCTTCTGAAGAAGTCGACCCAGCCGTCCTCGCAAAACAAGCCGCGCAAGATGCAAAACACTCCACCTGCGTGACCATCTTCACCGCGTTGGGCAACCACATCATCGCCGGCACCTCCAAGGGCTGGATCAACATCATCGAGACGCAAACCTGCACGACCATCCACTCAACCCGTCTCTGCAACGGGGTCGTGATCCTCCTCCGCCTCGCCAGCAACGGCCGCGACCTTCTGGTCAACAGCTCCGACCGCGTCATCCGCACGATCCTCATGCCGGACCTCTCCCAACTCGGCATCGACCTCGAACCCGCCCACATCAAACTCCATGTCGAGCACAAGTTCCAGGACGTCGTCAACCGTCTGAGCTGGAACCACGTCACCTTCTCCTCAACCAGCGAATTCGTCACTGCCTCCACCTTCATGAACCCAGACATCTACGTCTGGGAACGCAGCCATGGTTCCCTCGTGAAGATCCTCGAAGGCCCCCGCGAGGAACTCGGCGTGGTGGAATGGCACCCCTCGCGACCGATGGTAGTCGCCTGCGGCCTTGAAACCGGTTGCATATACACGTGGTCGGTTGTATCGCCACAGAAATGGTCCGCCCTGGCGCCGGATTTTGGTGAAGTCGAAGAGAACGTTGAATACGTCGAGCGTGAGGACGAATTCGACATCCACCCCGCCGAGGAGATTCATCAACGCCGTCTCGACCAGGAAGATGAAGTCCCCGATGTGCTCACCATTGAGCCGCACAAGAACGGCGAAGATGACGACACTGAGGTTTTCCGTATGCCTGTCCTGTTGGATATCTCGGATAGCGAGAGCGAGGAGGATATCGTTGCCGTCGGGCCGGGGACGATGCGCAGGCGCAGCCCTGGCGCGGGTCGAGACTACGCCAACGCCAACGGAGACGGCGGCGACAAAGATACGGCGGGCAGGAACGGTGCGACTCGAGGAGGGCAGAAGGGCCGTCGACGGTGAAGGGGTTCGACGATCGCAACCATGCGATGTGTGTATGTATTCGAATGGTGTACGAAGGCGTCAGTCTGGTCGTTCTTGGTTCGGATGGGTTTTCATTTCTTCATGAGGGAGGCTGTTTGGGCGTTGTATTTGTTTCGCGGACACCCAACGGTTGTATATTGTGTCTTACGCAGACTTCTTCACACGGCATGGGGCACCATCCACCACCCAGATACATCCCGGTCCCGGGATCGGGATCACAGAGGCAAGATAGACAAGTGGAAAACAACAAGATTAGAGAAAATGTTCGGATCGGTCCATGGAGTCTTGGTGTCCGCAATATATCTCGCAGATCATCCTGTGAAAGGGAGTCAATCCCAGGGATGCGACGCCTGGCATGATCGTTTCCAATCGTTATTTGCGCATCCGATACTTCTCATCCGATTCTGCTTTCCTCCCATCCACCGTCTCTCCCGAAACCATGTGTTAGTCGCAGGTCTACTCAGACCTTCAATATGGTCTGGATCCCAGCACGGTTACCAAGCTTGTAATGGGCCCTAGCGATGGGGAGATATCCAAATTGTTGCCGACTGATTCCAGCCACCGCAAGTAGCAAGCCCATGAAAGCGACACCTAAACAGCTGGGCTGGCCATCACCGCCTAAAGCCGTCGAAAGGCCCATATTGCTGCTGACTTTTGAGTTCAGGCGAGCTTTGTCCTTACAGTGACTGGTACCAGTCTCAAAACCGCCTTGTGGCTAGCAATCAACCTAAAGACCGCATTGGGTCTATGGTGAGACGCGAGGGGTACGTTGGCATGCCCTTTCTCCGCAGTGGTTGCGCCCAAGGGCAAAGGCAACTGGAGAACTCACTTAGAACCCGGGTGGAGGACTCAAACCGATTCCTCTGAAGCTTATGAGGGCCCCATTGCGTCCACGATCAATATGCTCATTCCACTTCCCTGCTGGCACGGGTATGATGGAGGCCCAAAGATTGGCATGGGGGAAGGGTGGCGAGCAATGGCCCCGGCACTGTGATTAATTACCTCAAAGCATCGTTGTCGGGGAAGCCGAAGAGCGAGGGTCCCAAAATAGCCAAAGGCGTCTCCCTCGGACACTCCCTGATCTATTTGCAGATGGTGTGCTTTTGTTTGCGACGTCGTTTGGTGGGCGGTCAGTTGACAGGTTTGCGCGCCTGATAGATATGCAGAATGTTGTATGCATGGATTTCCTTGTTGAAGGCCTCTGACTTGACCTCGGATGCAATGCGTCGGATCTTGTCCGCATCCCAGCCGAAAACTCGGCTGAATGGGGCCAGACTGAGAGACTCGATACTCTCAGAAATCGCCAAGTTGTACCAACGCGCCACCATTTTCTCGTGTTCATCCTGGTGCCACGGATTCAACGGTAATCCCACCATCTGATGATCGATTTCCGTAAAGCCGGCTTCTTCCAGGTACCGGATCGTATCTCGGGAGCTGTGGGCAATCGGCCGCATTGTCTCCTGCGTGGCTTGTTTTAAATATTGGTACCACTGGCGTAGAGCCAGTCCATCCAAGGGTCGATCATCGCAGCGCGGTTCAAAATCGATTTCAACTTGTTCGAACCAGGCCCCAGGTCGCAGGTGGGCGAATACCTTCCGATAGAGGTTGGGCCACCCTAACACGCTCCCGCAGCCCATTTGCAGATGAATCAAATCCCACGAGTCTTCCCCCATGGACCATTGGCTTTCATAATCGAAGGGGGCGTAAAATTCGCAGTTTTTCGGGGCGTTCGTCGGCTGGATGGGAGCGAGGTCCACGCCGGCTACGAAGGCGTCGGGGTATTTGACGGCCACATCGATGCCCCAGATGCCTGTACCACAGCCCAGATCCAAGAATCGACCATTTTTGGGGTGGGGGGCGTAGATGAGGCCGTCTGACACTCTCGCCTCGGTGAAAAGCTTGTGGAAGATGTCGAGGCGATCCTGCTCCTGGTCATCACATGGCAGCATGTACATTCCTTTGCGATAGCTGTGGTACATGCGGCCGTTTTCTTCATAGTAGGGTTTTTCCGTCCTGAATGACATAAGACATTAGTTGCCCGACAACGGCGGAGTTTACAGAGATCAAGCTGGGTCCAGCCTCAAGGCGATGCGTTGGATGCAGGGCACCCAGCCGGATGACAGAAAGGGCGACGGGGGCAGTTACTTGCTATTCACCGAGTTCAAGCTTGGGGAGCCATTGTGAGCCCAATTGCTGTAGCCAGACGGTTCTCGGGCGGCAGGGTCTCGATCCGTAATGACGTAGATGTCCATGGCGTCCGAGTTGTTGCGTGAACGGGCGGATCCCGTGGATTGGGAGCCGTAGTGGTTGTGCGAGGGAGAGGCCATGGTGGGGGGTTGCCCGGCGTGTCCGTTGCCAAACATCAGCGAAGCGTGGCCGATGCCGAGTCCTGAGGGTCGAGCCGCTGGATGGACGGAGGGGGAGGGGCTCGAAGATAAAGAAAACCAGACCAGGAAAGGGAATCGAATACCCCTCCGGAGGGCGCGTAGGACGGATGAGAAAGGCGGGATCGCGCGCGAAAAAGTGGGCAGGCGTCGAAATCAACGAGGATCACACCCACAATCTGCGTGAGGATCACAATTGGGGTATAGATCAGAGACCGAGGCTAGGGAGGTAGGAGTGGGCGGGAGAATCATCCACCGTGAGTCGGCGCATGCAGGAAGGCCAATGGGAAAGGACGATGATGACGGAGATGTTGAGTCGAGTGGTCGGATCACACTGTCGGCCTGGCTCCCACCAGAGTGACCAGAATGAGAATTATGGTCCGGCGGCAAAGCAGCACCCGCGAACAGGATTGCATGCGAACCACTCGCAAGATTGACGACGAAAAGGGGAGGGGACAAGGGAGGAGGGGGAGACAGGAACGATAGAGGAAGGGGAGAAACAGCGTCGAAAGAGCAAGAGGAAAAAAAGAAAAAAGAAGAAAAAAAAAATTGGAACAACACAAGGAAAAGAAAACGAGACCAGAGCGAGGAGACTCCAGGCGGATGGAAGGCAATCCGACGCGGTGGTGTGTGTCCCCGCGATGAGGGAGGATGGCGCTTCGATGGGGAGAAGGCACAGCAGAAATAGCGGTCACGACACTGGCATTTATGGGAGTGGGCGCAGGTCCCAAGGCACCGACAGGAGAGGGAGATGTCAGGACGAACTAGCCATGGATTGAAACTCCGATCCAGGGTCAGGTCCGTTGGTTGGGACGAGGTGTTTCGAGCCACAGGATGGAAGGAAGGAGCCGATCCCGGGGGCCAGAAGTAAGTTGGCTGTGAGGTAGTCCGTGATGGTGGGAGGTATAAATACACCGTCTTCGGGGAGGGGTGTTGGTTGGAAGTACAATACAACCGTTTCGGGTTGGGAGGGAAAGGAGGAAAAGAGAGGGGCAGTGTAGATGGAGTAGGGTGTGTAGTGTCCACAGAAGTCCGGAGGACTTGAGAAGAATCAGGTCAGGAACCTTTTGGTGGACTTTGTACCCCAGAATGGTTGGTAGGCACCAAAAGGACCACAAGCAGACCCAAGCCCGGAACCGCCTGGAGGAGGGATTTTTTCCTATGATATACCTCGCTGGCATTCCGGCTACTGCTCTCTGTCGGGATGGACAACCTTGCTCCTGTGTTTCTTTGACTCGTGCAATACTAAGTAGGCATTCCTCTCATATGAGGATGATCATTGGCTTGGGTTTCTATTCCTATTTTTCTTTTTTCGGTTCTCCATGTTCTCTGGTTGAGTTCCCTACCATCCGGCACGGTAATAAGGTTGTGGTTTCTTGCCGCTGCTGTCTGGTTTCCCGTTGGGCCCACGGGCGGGAGAGAAAAAAAAAATAATAAAAATAAATAAATAAAAATTACCTGGGCAAGAAAGAGGTAATACTAATCCCCAATGCAGAAGGGGGGGCAGCATCATCATCATCAGACTAAGATAACAAAAATAAAATACCTGAAATCAAATAAATTGAGAAATAGGACAGAAAAAAAGAAGAAAAGAAAGAAAAGGGAAAAAAAAAGAGAGAAAAGAGAAAAAGCGGGGCCATTCCCGGACAGAGACCAAAGAGCATGCAATCCATGAGGCTGGTCAGGAGGGAACAGTCCGGCCCGTATAATTGGGTGCCTTATGATGGATGTGCCCGGTATGGAAGATGCTGGAAGTGGCAATGGTGTGCTGGTTCTGGTCCTGTAGGTTCATGCGACAACCACCAGTCCCTGGGAAAGGATGAGGCTCCTCCCACGGGGCCATTGGTTCGGAGACGAGCTCCAGGCCGTCCTGCAACCATGGTTCTTCTCCCCGTGGGTGAGGCCGTGAGCCAACGGTTCCCTCCTCTCTGAAATAAGAATCATACTAGTCAGAATTATGTTAATTCGCCCAGAAATGTATATACAAGAAAAAAAAAAAAAAAA
>RHLO01000366.1:0-28998 GCA_003719415.1 Aspergillus olivimuriae | reverse complement strand
CTCTCTCTCTCTCTCTCTCTTGCTCTCTCTCGCGTCGATACATCGCTCATCCTCGTCTCTGCCCATTTCTTCTTGGTGCATCCCTCCGGCTCCCCGTTCGCTTCCTCCCACACACACACACACTCTCTCCCCATCGCCACAGACCAATGTATCGGTCCTAGTGGCCTGGTCGGACGGTCCCCCTTCTCGCGCTCCTCCCTCCCCCTCTCCCCCACTGCCGGTCAAGCCATGTCTCGTCGTCGTGCTTCTCACAGCGAGTCCATTGCTCAATCGGCCACGACGAACGAGGCCCTGGCATATCCCTATTCCACCATGCCACCGAACCCGCCAGCCCCGCGGCGCGGTCCGATCGAAGGTCCCAACGGCCGTCGCTTGATCCGCCGAGTCACCTGGCGCTCCTCCACCTACAAGTTGATGGCCTCCCTCTGGGTCTTTGGCGTCTTCTACATCGTCTGGCTGATCCGGGACATCTTCTACCTCCCCTTTGCCTCCTCCCCGGGGACTTCCAGCGCCAACGGCGCTCCCACGTAAGTCGCGCCCCGTCCCCCCGGCTGCTCGCGCGATGCCTCGACTGATGGCGTCGCTCCACAGTCTGCTGGATCACTACGTGGGGCACCGCGAATGCGCAATCGCCCCGGCGTCCCTCTACACGCCCCCCCGCGGCAGTGATCACTACTGCCCGACCCGGGATGCCTTACTGAGTGCCATGAGCAATGGCGGCCGACATGGCTTTGACGCAGCCTATACATCGCAAGGTATGTCCTCCCCACTCCCCCGGAGACAATTCCGTCCACCGGAGAGAGGTGGCAGGCACTGACGCAGAGAAACATTCGACAGGCTGCTTCTATCGGTGGTTCACCGCAGCCGAAGCCTGTGAAATCCTGCAGCGCTTCGATGGAGTCGCCTTTGTCGGCGATGAATCCCTCGCCGACATCTATGCCGGGCTGAACATCCTCCTCCGACAGGACCTGCAGACTGGTTCTCTGAAAGACTGGGAGATGAGCCCGCCGCAGGCGGAAAAGTGCAATTGCGACGCCCAGTTCAGCAGCCCCCCGTGTCGAGCCCGGCGAATCACGTCTAGTGAGCAGGTGTACCGACAGCCGGCCGGGACGACCGCTCGACGCCCGTATGGCTGTGAAGCGCGTAAGTTGCGACTGATCCCCGCATCGACCGGGACCGGTGCAGACATCCCACCAGGGCTAACCTCCGTCGTGGAACAGGGTTATCGCACGAGCTCATCCCCGTGAGCAGCTCCCCGGCGCCCAAGACCGCCCAGGACCAGTTCCGCCAGCTGGTGGCGCGCATCGAGCCCCCGACCGCCAACAAACCCGTCGCGGTCGTCCACAGTCTTTCGCTGTCGACCTCATATTCCCTGTCCGCGGCGCAGAGCAGCATGGATGAATGGCTGGCGGTGGCCCAGAGCACCACCCGAGACACGCCCTTCCTCTGGGTTGGCCCGACCGCCCCGGGCCATCAGAAGCCCGCCACCGACAACGGCCATGCCAGCAGCTGGCAATACACGCTCGAGGCGGCCGAGGCGGCGCGGAGTCGCGGCATCGAAACGTTGGGCATGTACAACGCGACCCTGCAGGCCGGCAGCTGGGACGGCGTGCACTACGGCGAGAAGGTGGCTTTGATGCAGGCGATGATGGTAAGCTCTATAGATTGTTCTCCGGCAGGATTGGCCTCGTCGACTAACCCCGAGGCCTCTGGTCCTCCCCGCCTGGCAGATCATGAATTGGCTCTCTGCCCTCTAGCCCATCCCAGGGCCCCGAAACAATCTTGGCGGCCCCAGTGGGCCGACCGCTGCTCTCGTGCTGGTGCCTTGACGGCCTGTCCCTGGGGCCGGATCTGCGATGGTTGTAGCCATGTTTCACACATGGTATGGATAGGTATGCCTCCCAGTGTCACCCGCCCCATTCACCCCGATCATCGTCCTCACTGACGCTCCGGTAGAATCTAGATCGGACTTGTCACAGATCCTCCCATCGAAAACCCCATTGTTCCCTTCTTGCACTGTTTTCCAGCGACGATTTGTTCCTCTCTTTTCTCTCTTGTCGTTAAAACCCCGCCTCGCTTTTGGATACAGAAAAATCAACTTGAAGATCAGCAAGAACAAAATGAATCATCCCAGAACAACTGATTATACATGCGTGCTGATACATGCGCATATTCGACCTCCCTATATCCATCCCCATTGACCCACTCACCCCCCGCCACAGTTAATGTTTAAACCGGAGATGCCATGAAATGTACATACCGATGAAGTTCTCGTGTCCCCCGTGGACCCTACCCATCATCGACTTCCATCCATCCATCCATCCATCCCTGATCTTGCTTCCATCCTAGTCGGGCTGCCCTTGCCATTGACATTCGGCCATTCGGGAGAAGAGGGCCATTGCGGTCATGTATATACTTCTCCAAAATAGGTCCCAGCTCGGTATATCTTCTGACTCTATAGTAGATTGGTTTCTTTTATATGCCTCTCGCTTCAGAAGTACATACATACACATATTTTCAGGGCTTTTGCCAACCCAATAATTCAAGGTAAAACAGAAAAGGAAAATTAAAAGCAAATGCCATCCATCGTCCAATCAATCGTCTCGTATAAGGTCTCGTCCTACATATCGGTAGGCAGGCAGGTAGGTAGGTACCTAGGTACCTAGGTAGATAGACAGGTGTGTTTGAATATCGACGCACCCACGTACGAAACTCGACGCACCCACGTACGAAACTCGACGCACCCACGTACGAAACGCTTTTTAAACACTAAGAGTCGAGGTCTCGGCGTTGACGAGGTGACGCTCATAAGGCTGGAGGACCTGCTTGACCTCGGTGGAGGTGAACTTCTCCACCTGCTGGGGGGCGCGGCCGACGAAGGTGCTGGGGTCGAGGAGGGCGTCGAGCTCGTCCAGAATGGGGGCGAAGAAGGCGGTGCGGCGGATACGATCGAGGAGGTCGTTGTCCTTGCCCTGCTTCTTGACGTTGTCGGCGGCTTGGTGCGAGAGGACACCTGTGGTGGAAGAGTTTGAGGTTAGTCAAGGTGATGGGGGAGTGGATGAGCTGTTCTATTGGGATGGAATGGAAGACGCTAGGTGGGGGGTAGGCTTGACGTACGGATTTCCTCGTGGGCGTCCTGGCGGGAGAGGCCTTTCTTGACGCAGGCCATGATAATCTGTGTGGGGTTAGTTGAGGGTTGAAAGGGTACGGAGGGATGGATGGGGTTGATGGTGCGGTGCTTACGTTCTCGCTGTGGTGGGTTTGTTAGTAAGTGATGATATATGAGAGGGGAGGTGGATGCACGTACGTGGCCATGAAGGGAAGCTCGTCGTTCACACGACGCTTGATGACCTCGGGGTAGACGACGAAGCCGGAGGTGACGTTGTCTGTGCTGATTAGCTATTGCGGCTTGATTATCTGCTATACGTAGGAACTCACTCAGGAGGATGAGACAGGCGTCGGCGGAGAGGTACAGCTCGGGAATGCTAATACGACGGATGGCGCTGTCATCCTGTAACAAACGTCAATGCCTGGCGGAAATCACCACCGCAGAAGGAACCTTACCAGCGAACGCTCGAACCACTGCGCAGAGTAGGTGTCCAGAGCATCCTTAGGGAGGTTCTGGAGGTGTCGTCCGAGAGAGCACAGACGCTCAGAGCGCATGGGGTTACGCTTGTAGGCCTACAAAAATCAGTCAGGAGTGACACCTCACGAACAAAATACACATGACTGACCATCGCGCTGCTGCCAATCTGGTCCTTCTCGAAGGGTTCCTCAACCTCCTTCAGCATAGCCAGGTGACGGATATCGATACCAATGCGCTCGCAGGTCGAGCCGAAAGAGCCAAGAGCGTTTCCAACATCGACATCGATCTTGCGAGAGTACGTCTGGCTGGAAATGATGAAAGCGGAGCTGAAACCGGCCTTCTCGGTCACCAGCTCATCCAGCTGCTCGACCTTGTCGTGATCTCCGTCGAAGATCTGGAGAAAAGAAGCTTGCGTTCCGGTGGTACCCTTGACACCACGGAAGCGCAGATCATCACGGGCACGCTCCAGATTGCGCAGATCCATCAGGAGGTCCTGAATCCAGAGACAGGCACGCTTTCCGACAGTAACCAGCTGAGCCGGCTGTCCGTGGGTGAATCCGAGACAGGGCAGATCCTTGTACTGCTTGGCGAAAGCAGACAGCTTATCGATCACAACAGCGAGCTTGGGGATCAGGATATCGAGACCGTCGCGGAGGAAGATGAGATCCGCGTTGTCGGTACAGTAGCAGGAGGTGGCACCCCAGTGGATGATGCCGGCGGCGGCGGGGGCGACCTGGCCGTAGGCATGAACATGAGCCATGACATCGTGTCTCCGACGCTTCTCCTCCTCAGCGGCAACCTTGAACTCCTCGTCTTGGATGGTGGTGTGGGCTTTCATCTGCTCAATGGCGTCATCGGTAATAGGAAGGCCGAGCTCTGACGGCGGTTAGAGGAGAATGCCAGTCAGGGAGGAATTGATGCGAATGCGTACCCTTCTGAGACTGCGCAAGCCACAGCCACAGCTGTCTCCAGGTAGAGAAACGGTTTCTGGGCGAGAACAGGTACTTCATCTCATTGCCTATGTACCAGTTCATGGTTAGCCGCACTGACTGGTGGATCCATAGTTGCCCAGCGACGTGGGGTACTCACTCGCATAACGCGAGTTGAGAGGAGTCTGATAGACATCGTTGCTTCCAGACATCTTGCCGGGAGAGAATTGAGGAGTTTCTGGAGAGGAATGGCGAGCCAGAAGATGGAGAAGAGCGTGGAGGGGCAGTCACAGTGTGCGCGGCGATCAAGGGAAATTTTGCTAGAGTTTAGCGGGGGTCCGCTTATCAGTAGTCACGTTATCTGGAGGGGCTATCATCACATGATGCGGAGAGATCTCTGGGACATTACAGCGAGAAGATGACAATTTTGAGGCAACGGGGGCAATTGGGAAATCATTATGCTATTAAGAATATATGCAGTTGATGATCGCAACATCGGCATGGGAACATATGAACCAATAAACATCCGGGTATAGTGCTACTTAGGGGACAAAATCAACCAACGGCCAGCAGTGCCTTAGCCCAGCGCAGCCAGCTGTGCAGACAAGGCTCCCTTGTCGTATTTGGCATATTTTCCTCGGCCCTTATCAATCTCATGGTAACGATCCCAGAAACGCGCATAAAGCGGTTCCAGAACAGCCTGCACCTCGCGAGCCAGTACTGATCGCACTTCGCGCTCCATATACAGCGCTTTGTGGCGCGAGACGAGGTCGTCAAAGCTGGCATTGAATGATTTGAACTTTTCCTTGATCGCGTCTTTATCCTTGGACGACAAAGACTTGACAATCGCGCTTGAGTCGACAACCCCACCAGAGGTCGGTCGGCCAGGCGCCCGTGACGTATACTGCACGTCGAGGAGATAGTGTGAGGTTTCCTTCCAAGCGTCGAGATATGTTGATGTGGCGCGCTTTCGGAAAGAATCTATCCGTGCGATACTGTCACCAGAGCCCAGGTACCGAGCGAGTTCAGGGTTCTGTCGTATGGCGCGATCCACGTTGCAGAATACATTTGACAAGAAAACGCCCTGGACGGATTTGGACCGGTGAAAGGCCCGACCTCGAGCCTCTAGGCCGACCATGAGCGCTTCAATCATGTCTAGGATGAAGTGCGATAGCAACGTAGAGCTGTCTGGGCTAACATCCAACGGAGTAGTGCTCGCCGCATTGGCTGTAGAGCGCCAGTTGCCGTCTCCCAGAGACGTCAGAATCGATGCTAGTGGACCCGAATAGTTGGTCAATGTCGTCAGGGAACTCATGACTTCGTTGACCAGGGGCACGGATCCACCATCCGGTGGAAGCATTGAAATGCCCCCGCATTTCCGCTTCGTCTCTTCAAGGAGCTCGGAAAGAGACGACTTTGCGGTTTCGCGAACTGGCCGAAGTGCTTCGATGAACAAGCTCTTCAACTCGCCAGTCTTCGAGTCGACACGATAAGACATCGCCGTTACAATCTCAATGATCTCAAAAGCAAGGAAGCAGTCAGTCATCAAGTTGGCTTTGATGTATTGGTTGAGTTCCCTCAGGGTTTGGGAATACTCTGCCAGGGCGGATTGACATGTTGCTTGCAAAGTCAATCCTCGCTGGTCACCCGTGAATATCTGCAAGATGATGTCGTGTTCGGCATATATGAAGTTTTCCAGGGCCTTGGAGTAAATCCCGATACCATTGGTACCTTGTTTGTATGGCCCGTCGGTAGGTCTCCGTTTGACGGTGTTCATTGACGCGATGGCGAGGTTCTGCAGACTTGAAGTGATGTACGGTCCACGGATGTCGGCATATATCTTCAGCGCCGGATTTCCACCATCACTGCGCTGGAGCCCATGAGACGCTGCTGAAATGATCGCCGCGCATATAGGCCCTAACTCCGAAAGTGTATCGTCTGGGATTGAAGGGAACGGCAGGTCTACACCACATGGCCCCGTCAGCTCAGGTTCTATACACGGGTAAATATGAGTCCTCACCCTTTGTCAAATAATGCAATGGCTCGATTGTGCCCACATTCTCGCTGAGCTTGCTGCGGAACAGATCCTGCAGCTGCGCAGTTCCTGTATTCAACAAGGAGGTGAACTCGGAGATAGCCTTCTGATTCGATTTTAGGTTCGTAGAGTTGAGATCAACCAGCGCTTTTTCAACCCGTTTCAACGCGGAAAGATATTGTCCTAGGTCAGCATTCTGAGGTCTATAGAAGGTCAGTACTCTGGCGTCCCCATGTCTGAAATCGTTGTATGATGGGGCGTACCCGGAACGGATGATTCCTTCTTCACGGCTCTTTGCATCCAGAGGCTTGCGAAGTCGATCAATGGCCTCGTTGACCTTGTCGATGTTGGTGTTGGTGATTTGGAGGGATTGGGTGTTGCTGTAAATTGGGCCGATGGCGTGCTTCACGACGTTTCCACCGGTCTCCAGACGAACCATCGAGCCTTGAATCTTCTTGGTGAGGAGTTTCAGCTTCTCGAGGTTGGCATAGAGCACCTCCACCTCGGCGCTTTCCTCCGCATAGGCGGTATTCCTGGGGGCAACCATGGTCGGTGAATGGATTGGTCCCACAATCAACGAGGCAGGGAGAAGAGACAACGTAGACTCATTGCTCTCCCAGAGCGGGGAAGAGATTTCTGAGCAAAAGAAAATTTTTTCAAAGCACAAGCTCTTGAGCCAATGAGGCGCCTGGCCTCACGGAGCAAGCATGGAGTGGGGGAGCAGGATGACGATGTTGATAATGGAGCTGTGCTGGCTCCCCCTCGGTGATAAGTACGGGACCGCAAGGGATTCTCCGCAATCTGCGCTAGTCCCAGAGAGGGAGGGTCGGGCCGGCAGTTCTCCCGAGAGCTCTCAATGCGGATGGGCTTCCACGTGATATGTCGTCATGGGGCTTCGGGTCGCTTCGATGGACTGCAAGCCAAGCTCCTGCAGGGATCGTCGCCGGCCTGGCCCATGCACGGCGGGGATATTAAAGCACGGATGTTTCCCTCCACGGCGTCGCTTCGTATCCGCGGGACCCAGCGCAACATGGGTGTCACGAAGACATTGTCCCTCCGCTGGACCCTTCCCCCAGCCGCCCTGCTGGCATTGAGCAGCGGGGTGCTTCACAAGAGTGGGGACCGTGCTCAAGCTGATCGACAGTCGCTCCTTCGCCTCGACCCCCAGAAAGCCTACTTTTCGAGCTCGACCAGCTTCAATTCGAATGAGAACGCTTCGGACCGTTCGAGTAAGACGGACACCGCCCAGGATGAAGACGATCCGGCTTCGGTATGGGCGAACATCATGCACAAATTCGATGGAGTGAAACAATCGGTCGGCACGCCGGACTGGGTCGAGATCGAGAATCTCAAGAACTACATCATACCGGACTGGGCTCGCCTGCTCCCCGCGACGGTCCAAAAGCTCCGACATGAGCTGTCCATGTCACCGGGGTCCCTAGCAGATGAGATTTGGAAAGATGCCCATGATCCCTACATCCACCCGGAAATCTCCCGAGAAGCGAAAGTTCGAGTTGGGGACAAACTCTGCGACGAAGAGCTACTTTTCAGGCGAAATCGACAAAAGCACTCCGTTAAGGCCCTCGCATCTTATCTAGGCATTCCGGAGGAAGACATTCACCCAGACGATGTCCCCATCATCGCGATGTGTGGCTCAGGAGGCGGGCTGCGTGCGCTCGTGGCCGGGACTGGCTCTTATTTGGCGGCCCAAGAAGCCGGATTATGGGATTGTGTCACTTACACGGCGGGCGTTAGTGGCAGCTGTTGGCTGCAGACGCTGTATCATTCGTCCATCACTGGTCGCAACTTTAACCGAATGGTCGATCATCTGAAGAGCAGACTGGATGTTCATCTTGCATTCCCTCCAAAGGCACTCAAGTTGCTCACAACCGCCCCGACGAACAAATACCTATTAAGTGGGTTAGTTGAGAAGCTCAAAGGGGATCCAGGGGCGGACTTCGGCCTGGTAGATATCTATGGTATGTTGCTAGCGGCACGGCTGCTTGTACCCAAAGGCGAGCTCGGGGTCTCCGACATGGACCTCAAACTCTCGCACCAAAGCCACAACTTGCTCAATGGAAACCATCCGCTCCCTATCTATACGGCTGTCCGACATGAGATTCCAATGGTTGAAGACACCGATGAGGAAGGCCGGCCCAAGAAATCACCAATGCCAGAGAAGCGCATGAGACAGTCAAGAAGCGAAGCATGGTTCCAATGGTTCGAATTCACCCCTTATGAATTCTTCTGCGAGGAGCTCGGAGCGGGTATCCCCACCTGGGCTCTAGGAAGACACTTCTATGCAGGCAAAAACACCATCCTCAAGGACCATTCTCCGATTCCCGAGCTGCGTGTCCCCGGCTTGATGGGGATCTGGGGCAGCGCTTTCTGCGCCACTCTCTCTCACTACTACAAGGAAATCCGCCCCTTGGTCAAAGGTATCGCAGGCTTCGGAGGCATCGACTCTCTAATTCAAGGAAAGACAAACGACCTCATCCGGGTACACCCGATTGATCCTGCGGCGATTCCAAACTACGTCCAAGGAATGGAAGACCAATTACCACCATCCTGCCCCGACTCAATCTTCAAAGATGACCATCTCCGCCTCATGGACGCCGGCATGAGCAACAACCTCCCAATTTACCCTCTGCTACGACCAGGCCGCGATGTCGACGTCATTGTATCTTTTGACGCTTCCGCCGACATCAAACAAGAGAATTGGCTTTCCGTCGTCGACGGATACGCACGACAACGCGGTATCAAAGGCTGGCCCGTCGGTGCCGGCTGGCCCAAGGCCGAAGACCCGCCTCAGGCGACCGAAGAGACCCTCCGAGAGCCCCAGACCCTAAGCAAAGAAGGTCTGAACGAGAAAGTCAAGGAGGCGCAGGTCCGCAGCAAGAATTCGAACCAAGGGGCCGCCTCCCAACAACCCGCGCCCAGCGACACAGATCTCGGCTACTGCAACGTGTGGGTTGGTTCCACCGAGGAGATGATCTCCGGCAAGGAGCCACCGCCGTCCAAACGTCTGTTCCATCCCAGCAGTTCTGACCACTCCGAATCCGAATTCCACCTCATGCGTCCTGACGCCGGCGTAGCCGTGGTCTACTTCCCCCTGCTCCCGAATCCGTCCGCGCCAGAGCTGCCCCCAACCTCATCGCTTTCTAAGACCAAGGCCCCAGCCCGCAACTCGGACTCGACCTCGTCGAAGAAAGCTACCAATCCCGCCACGCCGCTGTCCCCGCATCCCAGCTCTATCAGCCCCGACGTAGACGATTTCCTCTCGACCTGGAACTTCGTGTACACGCCTGAGCAGATTGACTCGGTGGTCGGTCTTGCGAAAGCCAATTTCGCACAGGGCGAGGACCAGGTCAAGCGTGTGGTGAGGGCCGTCTATGAACGTAAGAGGACTGACCGCTTGCGACGCGAGGAGAAAGAAGCCCGACAGCGGATGGAAGGGTTTGTTCCGCTCTGAAGTGAATGAAGATTCATGTTTGACTCTCACTCTCGCATTGTTTGCTTCGTTGCCGCGATAGAGTATAGTTTGTGTAATTACTTGTTGTGCATTTGGTCTGGTTATTGTGGTGCTCTGGTGTATTTATTGGAGATGGAGGAGTATGGGGCTGTCAAGGACAGGTGACCGTTAGGTTGGCATCTGTTTCAGGTACTTTCCTTTCTCTCTTTTTTTCTTTTCTTTTCTTTTCTTTTCTCTCTGTCTTTTTTTTTTTTTTTTCCAGTTTGTGGTTGATTAGGTGTCACTACGTACGATGGATTTGAATAGATGAATCTATTGAATCCTACTGGAATAATATCGAGTCTTGCCTCGGCTTGCAACATATGATTCTATGCATTGTTCATATTCACGAGCATCAGGGCAATGGTCTATCTTTCAATATATACTCTGAATTGTAGAGATTTACACAGACACGAGCAAATGTGCTCTCCGTCACGCTTCAGACCGCAAGGGAACTTGAGCGCTACTGTTTTTGACTAGGCTCGCTGGGATCATTTCGATTTCCAGAGCCCTCTTGACGACTGTCACCGTTTTCAAAATACGGCCGAACGCCTTCAAAATCGCCATTCCCACTGCGATCCGCCAACACCGCTTGTGAAGAATCTACCTTTGCCACAGAGCGCCGTTTTCTCCCTAGCGCAGGCGAATTATCGTCGCTCTCAGCCAAGCTTACATCGTTGCTGTCATCTGCTTGTTTTCGAAGTCCTAATTCCTTACCGAGCTCCTTGACCGCATGGCCAGCCGCCAACGCTGCTCCAGATGCCCTCGCGCTGACATTCGTGAGAGTGGAGTGGTCAGACTGGGCGGCGACATATGTCTGCTGGCGTTTTTCGGCTTCGGGGACCCGTATCGGTAGGTCCTCTTGATCTCGCTCGAGACTTTCCTGGAGATTGTCTGCGTCTCGACCACGCCAGTCTGCTGCGCGGTTTTCATGAACGCTATCGCCGGGTTTGGGCTCCGCGATGCTTTGTCCTGGGACAGGAACGGCCTCTTCGGTTGCAGGGATTTTGATGCCGAGCTGGGAGGGATGCGGGTACCGCCAGACCACTTGCAATCGATCCAGGGCCCGAACTCCCTTCTTGGTGGTGCCTTTGATGCCATCTAAGTCGTCCCACTCGGCTTCGAACACGCCGGAATCCTGCTTGTCACCGCCCTCAAAATACGTGTTGAACCAGATGTGGGCGATGGAGGTCACCACCGCCCATCCGGTGTATGCGGCCTTGCTCCGTCGTTCAAAATCGATGTTGACGTCGCAGGTTGGCACGATGATTGGCTTTTTCGGACGGAAGAGAACGCCAGTTAAATGCCTCGCGGGGGACCCTGTATCTCCGGATGACGTTGGTGTCACCGTGCCTGTGTCACTAGGCGTGGTAGCAGTAGAGGCGTGGGCCGAAAGCGACTCTTTGGACTCGTCGCTGTTCTCAGTAGATACCGCCTCCTGAGCCTCGACGACCGTTCGCTCACTGCGATGGAACAAATGGAAGCATTTGATCTTCTTGCCTTCATCGACGTATCCTTCCACAGCGACCTTAACCCCATCCCTCAACCCCCAGACATGCAGCTCGAGGATCTCCACCGGCCGCTCCACGTACGTCTTGCCCATCTGATTTGTCCAGCGATCGGTGTATCCTACCCATCGCACTTGGCTCTGGATGCTGACGCCGGGACCGAAGCCGACGCGCATTCGCCGCTCCGTAAACCGCTGCAGCGCATCTTCCTTCTTCCACCCTTCCTGACTGATCAAGTAGCTACACGCCACCGTTCCACTGCGTCCCTTCCCGGCCTTGCAGTGTACGACCACGACCCTCTTCCCCTTGTCCTGCGCCATGTCGTCATCGCCCTTCGAGTCATCTAACCGATGGATCCAGTTCTTCATGCTGCCCATCATCGCGGGGATGAGCGCAAACGGGGGCGGGTGGTGGTCCGGCCAGGGGTAGTGGTGTATGCGGCCGTAGACTTCCTCATCTGGATAGCCCGTGCCCTCAGCACGGAACTCCCAAATGCACCAGTCATCGCCATGTTTGGCGTCGAGAAAGCTGACAAGGTCGTCCAGAGGATTTCGGTATGCGCGTTGGGGGTAATTGGACGAAGGACCTGACGTCGCGATGACTGGATGGTCGCAAAGGGGAAGAAAGACCCGGTCAGCAACATGACAGCCACGGGAAGAAGCTAGCTCCACAAATGCGACCAGGGGTGGACGAAGGCCTCACTGTTATCCGTCACATAGCAGAGATCGAGGCCAGCCTCGGGGTGTTGCAAACGGGGGCCAGCGACAATTTGTCGCAAGATCGACGCCTAGGTACCAGAAGCCAAGCACCACAGATCAGTCTCGGCAGACGCAAGAAACAGGGGTGATGAAATGGTTGTATCATACCATTAAACCGCTATGAGTGCGTCGCAGAATACTACGAATGATGAAGGTAGTTTGGCGGCGTCAGTGGAAAGAGCTTATTTGAGGCGCACAAGACCGATGAATCCAAACAATTTCACGGCAAGAGCTTCTTACCATTTGCGATAACCCACCGCACGAAATGTAGCCTCGACAGTAATGGCAAACTCTCGCAGAGGAGGCGGCCTGGTGCGACGCGAAGAGGGTCAACAGCTAACAGTACATCCAAGTGAGGGAAAAGCTGACAGTGGCAAAAGAGTTGGGAGCTTGGTGTACCCTGGAGGGGAGACGTGCGAGTTGTTGTCGGTGACGGGAAAGGAGACGATGAGGCGAAGCAGGCGGGGATGATGTCACTGGTTGGCCTTCACTTCAACCAGGCATTAAACACCCCGTGACTTCATACCACCACCAGGGAGATCGCAGGACATTCTGATATCCCATCACTGGATTCCTTGGGAGACTGAATACTCTAGTATTTGTTAGGCTTAGATTGATTGTGAAGAAGTAAAGTTGCATTAGTTTTAGTGGATCATTTTCTAACAGCATCATATCAACGGGCGTTCAGCCGAAACCAGACATTATGTAGAACATTAACAGATTCAATCAAGGGCTTTCCCTCATGCAAGCCAGCCAATGAGACGAAAATAAACGGGAGAAGCATGCACTGCAAGCGAGACTCGCCCTGTTCTTTTCTAGAAACTCCAATGCCATTGGCACCCCCTTCGATCGCCCAAGGGGTCGCAAGTCACAGACCATGATCAACACAAGCCTGGTATCAAAATCACATCACATCTCACGATCGGACGGAAACTCGCTTCTCTCAAATGGTACCATAGTCCAAGATGCACGAGCTTACGCCACACCATACACCTCCGTGACCGGAATGGTGAAGTTCTTCATGGTGGACGTGATGTTGGCCTGGCCGAGGGCGTAGAACTCGGCCCGTCCCTGGTCCTGAGACCAGGAATGTACCGCCTTCACATTCCACACCGGGTACAACTCCGACTGCACCTGCGCCTGCACGTTCTCATCGTCGCAAACAGCATAATCCTTCTGGGTGGTAGTACCGTTGCAGTGGGTGCTGAACCCCGGAGTGTTGGGGCTGGCAATCCCGGTGATGTGGAAGTTGTAGAGGCAGCCTCCGGGCGAACAACCGGTCTCAAAGTCACGCACATACCAAGTAAGGGAGGGGCTGGCGGCGCGCGAGCTCGCAGTAACGGGGGCCGCGGCGGTGAAGCTGAGGGCCGAAAGGGCAACCGTGAGGATAGAGGAAAGTTGCATGATGGCGAGAGTGTGATGGAAAAATCTGAGAATCAGACAATGACCTTTGGAAGGTAGAAATGGATGTGTGTTGGGAAGAAGATCTGTATAGAGGGTGACGAAAGAAAGGTTGTATATATCGGACGGGAGTCGGAGCAACAATCGTGACGGGACGACAAGGTCTTTGTCTTATGCTGGCAGCGAAGGCAAACCCCGATAAGGAGATCAACTATGTCAGAGCGTCCCAAGGTAGCAATGCGTGGAACGGTTCCTGGGGTGGCGAAAGGCGTGGTGATATAAGATGGCAATATGGAGGCTGGTTTTCCCCTGCTTGGTTCTCCCACGGTTATCGTAGCACTAGTGCGAAGCAGACTCCATCCAGCCCACTCGCACGGGGACTAAATCCTGTCGATCCCTCGAGTTCCGTGCGAAACCATGGGGTCGTCTCTCCTTCCACTCCCCGACGGTCACACCGGCGTAGGTTCAACTGTTTCAGCCGGGCAGAGAAGTGGGACGGATGCTTTCATCGTCTGCGCCGGGGGCATCGGGTTGGTGGGACAGATCGCACGGTCAGGGTTCCATTGTCGTCCGGTTGGATAGGACCGGCATCATGCATGGACAGCCCTGCGTTGATCAGTTAGTACTATCTTTAGGGTCAGATTCTTGTCAGGGACGATCCCAATGTCATCCACCCGAGTATTTATAGAACGACGCCACCAGCAGACCATTGTCGGACGCAGCAAAGCCCAGTCCATACTTATGGAGTAGGATAAGGCTCCCCCTGGGGAGGAGGTTGCTGTGGCGCCTTTCGCCGGGGTGGAACCCCCTTATGCAAACGCCCAACCTTCGGCTTCTTGGCGGCATCCAACGGCGGTCGAAAATGAGGCCCGACGATGTAGATCGTCTCAGCCTGCGTCCACGACTGGGCTGGGTTCGGCCCAGTGCACGCTTCTGCCGATGAGCATCCTGGAAAAGGGGGCTGGACCACTCTCTTCAACCTGATCGATGTTATAGACAGTTGCTCCGACCGGCTCTATCGGACGCGTTAGTATACAGATTATGTACAGATTATCGCTAAAGTAATTTACAAGGTTTCCCCATCCCATCCCATGTCTCACCTCACTCAGTAGGCGGAATGTCGTCCACGTTAAACCGGTTGCGAACGGTCTCGCCGCATTCATAATCTGTAAAGCATATGAATCACCCAGTAAAATCGTTTCTGTTTGATTCACACTTTGGTCACTGCGTGGGATTCTTCTTGCGGCATTCGTCCATGTTCAGCGTCAACTGATTCGAAAAGAACTCCCTGGGGACGAGCTTTGTCCCTGATCTGCGGATGCCGCCTCAAATGCACCGAAAACTCGTCATCGAGACTAGCGCACAGCTCGAAGATTCGAGTACAAGAGTCCTCACTGGGCACCAGACCACGCGCCAACATGTCCTGGAAATACAAGTATGCAGATTGAGCGTTCTCAGCACCAAGGCACATGAGAATAAGTTGCTCAAAAGTGGCGGCATTCGGCACCACACCAAGGGTGGCCATCTCAGTCGCGATAAACATGCCCGCGTCCGTATTCTGTGCACGCACGCACATCCTCAAGAGTGCATTGAAGACTGAAACATCGGCTTTCTCCGGACAAAGTGCGTACAGCTGCTTGTAAAATTCTACCCCATCTTCGACTATTGCAGGATGATGGACAGCTTCGTGCTCGTACAACTCTATCACCGCTTGAGCACAGCGCAAGGGTATTTCGTATTGACGCGCTTTTAGCTCCTTCAGATGACCCCAAGCCGTTTGCGGGTTGGCCCGGGACTGCTTCGATTGAAGCAGACTGTTGACAATTCGAGACGTCGTGCTCTGCTTCAATGCAATCCCCGACCTGTGCATCTTGCAGAGGATTTCGAAGGCGGAGAAAAGATCGCCGGATTTCACATGTATTTCCGCGAAGACTTCATAATCGTCCAATTCCAGGGGTATATCAGTCTCGATAAGAAACCGAACCACAGATGTGGCCAGCGTGATGTCCTTCGTGCGAGAGGCAACAGACAGAACCTTTCGGCAGATCTCATGCGACGGGTGAAGGTATCTCAGATCGACCATCTGTCGCCATATATAACTTGTGGTTTCATGGTGGGTGGCGGTGCTTGCGACATCGAGCACGTAGGACCATAAGTGCAGAGACATGTCATGACCTTGGTTGACTCGAGCCCGCATGAGCCGTACGACCTCGTCGAACTCATCAAAGTCGCAGAGATAGTATATCAAAAGACTGTGGAGCCAACTCTCCACTACAATGTCCTTTCTTTCCATTTGCGCGATGTGATCGATCGCTAATTCGAATTGATGTTCTCTCAGAAGTCCAGCCACCAAATAATGCCAACCAGTCGGGCTCAACGGAAGCCATCGGTCTCGCAGGGTACGTATGATGTCTTGACGTAGTAAGTAATCGGGGTGAACGGCAAGTGCCTGGTCGATTTCCTGAATCAGCATGGGGCTTTAGAAACAAACACCCGTTGAAGGATCAGTCCCTACCTGTAGGGCAGCATGCAGTGTGCCAGAATCCGCCGGGATCCCATTCTCTTCCATCTCCGCAAGTATTTCGCGAACAGCACCCGGCGATCCTCGTTCGGGATCCGAATTTGCGAGTACCAATGCTCTGTAATGGCGTACCTCCGGTCGTACCTGACGGTCTCTGATCAGGATACGTAGAATCTGGGTCGCACTGAGAATTCTCGGGTCGTCTGCACTTAATTCCTGAAGTCTAGCTTCTAGAAACGACGTTGATTTGTGTTCAAGGGTCTTCGGCACGCCAGGCGGAGGCCTTCGGACATGTTCAGAGGACGTATAATCGGTGGATAGCTGCGTTTCAGCATTTCGGATCGCGTTCGGCTCGGATGGTAGTTTTCCATCAGGTATTGCACTGGTAGATTTGGATGTATGTCTCTTAAGTCCGGTGTCTGTGTGGCCCTGACGCAGCGTCGTGGCGCAGCTGCTTAGACACCTTCGCGACAAGAGGTTCGGCGGGAAACGCGCTGTTTGAACGATTGTGGGTGTCCGCCTGCTAGTTGACAGGGGAATCGGTCGTCGTTTGAGTAATTTGAGATTGAATGACGGACAAAGACAATACCAGAGCCCATCTAAGACGAGTTCCTTCCGTGGCATATCGAGCCTTTGCGGATCTCAAGACAGATTGCTTGTGATAGCGGACAGGGAAAAGTAGTTATCTATCGATCACGTGATATCAAGACCAACTGCCAGATCCCCAATGCACAAAGTCTGATAGGCCGTGGTGTTTACGTGGTGATTTCGGCCGGCAAAGAGACGGTCCTTGTGAGAAAATACTGAAAGGAAATGGAAATAGAAGAAAAGCCCATTTGGTACAATTTCCATTTGAAAAAAAATTAACATAGCCAGCCAGATGCGCCAAGGTCATGCTCGACAAACCGCCCAACGGATCTCTCTACTAAGCCACACCTCCTTCTCCCCGGGGTATCTATCGTGGTTCCTTCTCATGCCGTCATGATGTGTGTCCAGCTCTAGTTACCACCGCGACCCCGTCCACGTCCACGACCGCGCCCACCACGGCCACCTCGCTCTCCTCGGTCGCCCCGGTGGCCGTGACCACCGCGATTGCGGCCGGACGGCTGGTTTTGCTGTTGTTCCCGCACCAGTTCCACAATCTCTTCTGGGATTCGGAGGTATTTGATCTGTCGAGCGCGTTAGCGAGGGCTCCAGCGGTCGGCAAGGACATGACGGCATCTGTCCAAACGTACGTTGTTTCCTCGGATGTAAACTTCTGGCAATTTAAAGAAGCGATCGCCCTCGGGGCTCGTTTGCACAACCTCCTTCAATATTAAGTTCATCCAGTTGTCGCAGTTGGCAAGGTGTCCGTTCAACGTCTCGCCGTTCTTCAACTCCACGAGCATCGGGTGGCCCTGCGCGGCCGTGAGGAGTCCGAGGGGCAGCTACCATTGAACAATTAGTCGCTATGCCCGCTTGCTTTCCAAAGTCGGTGTTGCACCGTGGTAGAGGACTTACCATCCTGGCGGGGCTTTGGTGAGAGAAGGCAAGGCACTCAATGCGAAGAAAGGTGACGAAGACTGATGATTCTCGAGTTCAAATAATTGTAGCGACACCGCCGGCGACAAGGATACGGTAGTGAAGAGGGGTAGTGTATGTCGCTGCTCCTTGAGGGTGTCGAAGTTGGCGCAATGTCAAGCTCCGCTCAGCTGCCAGCGGTGATCGCAACATGGAGAGGGCGTTCGGAAAAACAGTCGCTCCGAGATGTCCACTATCATCTACATCACCATCTTGGATCCACAAACATGGTAAACAATCCACAAGAAAAAGATGAATATCGTGGTCCTTACGGTCGCCATAGATGTTTTGAAATGAAACCTACTTTTATAATTGTGTATGTACTGACTATGGAAGGAAAAACATCCAATGCCCTAGAGTCTGAATCCAACACTCCCGGTGCTCTCTACGGCAGTCCGGACTAAACAACCCGGGTTTAGCGTGCATGTCTGGCCGATATAAGAGTCAGACAGAGCATGATCTCCGTCATCATACTTTCAGACGCCAACAATTATTTATATATAGATTGTATCCTTTCACTTCTGCTATCCTGCATCCATTAAACACGTCCTTGTGTCTCTGCCAGCACACATGTAGTTTTCGAGTGACGACCATGCGCTCTTCAGCTGCATTAGCAACCGTTCTCTCCTCTTACACGCTTGTGTCCTGCCAAAGCATAAACCCATCACTGACGAGTGATAACATCATACAGCCCTTCACTCTATTGCATCAGAGTAAGTGTAGAGGATAATCTGCACATGCATGGTCCTAAACCTGTACAGCCGATGATGAAAGCATCTTCAGCTTCAACACTGCGTGCTCTCAAGCATGTGGTGGTGAGGATAATGAGAGTCTAGTAAGCAGACCATTCGAGCTTTCCTGATTCATCGACTGACAGACATCTAGGTGTTTGACATCGGCATCCGCCGAACGGAAACAGCCTGTGACACAACAGGCCTCTCTATCAACGGGGCCCAGTTGACGCTGACATGTAACAATGGGCCTTTGGCAGAGGGCTCAGGAATCATTCCTACAATCTCTGGAGAGCTCTCGTTGTCTGCAAGATGGCAAAGCGCATGCATCCTTGCCCCCAAGGTTCTCTCCGATGACCGCACGGCCCAGCTGCTTGCTTTCCAGATCGACCAGGTTGGAAGTGTCAATCTCAGTGAGAGGGTTGCTTTCAACATTACCTTTACACGAGTTGGGAAGCCCCAAATTTTACGTCTACTCTCTTCGCCCTCATATGAAACAATAAACTGCTCGTCAACGGAGGACGGCGACAGTCGGGATAGTCTGTTATGTATTGATGCCTTTGCTGGTTCCGAAAGCCAGCCGCCACCAAGATCTATCGAATGGCAATGGGAATACCTCCAGGAGCTTCGAGCAAGCGCTACTAATCTGCATAGACGGATTGGAAGACAAGAGAATCAACTCCGAGAGTTGCGGCAGCAACAGTGTCCGAGCTCTGTCCCAGACTGGGAAGATTGCCAGAGTCTCCACTGCAAAGTCAAGATATCAATGATGAAGGTTCCTGATCTGTTCAGTCGAATCAAGCATCAACTTGGACTGAAATCGTCCATTACCGATAATACCTTTTGTTCGTGGTGTCCACAACATGCTCTTTGTGCATCGCATCCGACACCTTCAAGTCCAGACAGCTCGTCAGACCAACGCACCATTCCCAATCCTCATACCGACAACATTGGTCCAGCAGCATCGCAGACCCCTGTCAACAATATCAATCCCGTTGAGTTGCAGGATGCTCTATCACCAATTGCCGCCGAATACTACTTCACAATATGCACCGTCATATTCCTTGTTGTCGTCGCATCCACGATAACATTTCTCCTCTGTCGCAATACGATGCGGTGCCAGCGACGGCGGGTAGACCGAGCAACATGTCGTGAAGAGAGACGGACGCAGCGGGCATACCGGGTGGCCGCTCGACGGCACCAATGGCGGCAATGGTGGGGAGGAACAACGCCTACGCTGATCGTCACGCCTGACTCCGACAGCCAGATCATCACCGATCAGCAGAACCAGACCAGAGAGCCTGATACTATGTCCACGATCTCGGTAGAGCCGGGGATTATGCAGGCAGAGATTTGGGGCTTTAGACAAGCCCTTGACTATGTTCGGGAACTGGTTCGGAGTCCTTCCCAAGACTTGGAGAGAGCAGAAGCTCACAGGATGAGCACTGATGGCGACATTGTGGAACTCCTCAATCGGAGAAGAGCCAAGGCCCCGAGCATGGTGGCATCGTCGACAGCTGGTCTTTCGACGGCGATATCCCTCGAAACTAATAGTCTTCTTAGTCTGGAGACGGGATCGTCGATGACTGAAGATACATTGGAGTCTGCTGATCCACCTCCAAGCTACCACAGCCGATGAACTAACGAGTTAGACGATATCACTAGGTGGTCAAAGGAAGTTGAACTATTTCTTCATGACTTTACAATTACACTAAGCGTGGTAGAGGGGTTTTGAATATCCATCAAGGTTCCAAAATTTCCACGGCTAGACCTTTGGCCGCTTGGACGCCGCCGCGTCGTCTTCGTCTTCCTCTTCGTCCTCCTCGTCTTCCACCGTAAACTTCCGCTTCACCCGCTGGTCCCGACCCAGGGCGCCTGCAGGGTCTGTGCTGGTCTCGCCGATGACGGTAGTGGAACCAGACGCATCGCCTTCCTGCTTCTCCTTGAGAGCTTTTTCGTGCGCAACGAAAACCTTGAGCAGGGCTTCGTAGCCTTCCTCCACATTGCTCACCGTCTCTTCTAGCTTCTCGACGCGCTCACTCATGTCGAGTTGGATCAGCGTGTCACGATGGCGCTTGTAGAGACGCTGTTTGACCAGCATGCGCCACCAGTAGTACCGCCGATCGTGGGGGTTTTCGGCGTTGTATTTCTTGATCACCAGCTTCGTCATGGGGGCTCCACCGGCGTGACGGTTTTTGAAGGGAATCCGGCCCAGCAGGAACATCTCCAGGATATGGGCGAACTGAGTGGGTGCAATTTTATAGGTAGTACGAATATCATTGAGGAGCTTTGTCGGGATCAGGGCAGACGTTGGAACATGACGAGGCCGTGGCTTCTTTGCCGGGACACCGTAAGGATCTGGGTTGATGTTCACGTCATGCTTGAAAAGTACCGGTGACAGAATGTGATAATCGGCGGTGTCGCGAAGGGCGTCGAAAGCTTCATTTGGATCTTCGACGGTCAATTCAACGATTGTTGGATCATCGGCGCATGCAGTGTGGATGGTTGTATACATATGGGTACCGTGGCCTGAGCCTTGGTGGGGTGGAAGAATCAGGAACTGGGCGATGCGCAGGCGGGATGGAAGCTCTGCTGGATGGATCTCTGGGGTAGGGAATGGCTCATCATGGACTGCAGGTGCCTCGGTTGTGTCCCGTTGGTAAAGCCACCAACGATAGGTCGTCGCGTATCCAACGATGGAATATTCTGATGCAGTCGGGGTCGGCGGGTCGACCTTCTCATACCTGCACGAGTTTCTTCGTTAGCCGCTGTCATCAAAGGGTTGTATGGATACACATACACAAAGTAGACCGTCCATCTTTCAAGCGTCCAGTCGGGATCGTTCGTCTCCAAGGGAGTCCCCGCCTCGATGAACAGCGAGACAAAAACTTGGGCACGGTCTAAGAGGCGCTTCACTTGCGGATCGGCAAGAGAGCCAGCCCAGATTTCATAAGACCTTCCATTGGTCACGTAGCTGTGCACAACTTTGCCCGGTGGTGTAAATTCCTTCGCATCTTCCTCTTGCACGGCTTTCTCGTATTCGGGTAGGTTGGTGAAGGCCTCTATGTCACATTGAGCATTAGATGAATGGGTAAACGATACTCCAGGGCCATGCGGAAATCAACAGACCTTCGGGAACCCATTGCTTTAGGGTTTTCAATAAATCGACCGGCGCAGTGTCGCCCACGGTTTTGAACTTGTCGTCGTAGGAGATGTGGATGTGCGGGCGGAGATCATGGGCTGCGAACCGGAGGCGGATGATCAGGCCCTTGTAGCCGAAGATCTGTTCCTCGTCGCCAAAGATGGGATATGTGAATTGGGGGTGGAAAGTGGAGATCGTCTTTGGTTTCTCCTCGCTGGGCTGGACGACTGTGATATGAACGGCGTCATTGGCGTCGCAGGTCCCTATCCAAGACGGTTGCGTTAGTTGTGTGGGCAAGGGGAAGGAGTTCGGAAAAGTGTGGAATTACAGTCGCCTGTATTTGCCATCGTTGTTAAGCCTTGAAGAGTCCGATAACAGCGAATGGGTGGGGTCAGAAGATGATGGGAAGATAGTTGAGTGCGCTCACTTTTGGCTGTCGGGAGTCGCGTCCAGAGTCTCCCGACCCGATCGCGTTGCGCGGAGCTGAAGGGTATAACTGTTTTGGGATTAGCGTGGAAACACCCGCTCACCTGCGCCTTCAGAGTACACTGAAGTACCTAGTACTACCTTACTAATTGGACATTTACGCGCACGTACTCTCGTCCCACTATTAATTTCTCAGCGGTATCAGAAGGTTGGATGAATTAAAAAGCTCTTTTGCGATAATGCTTGAGTAGAAAAAGGAAGCATACTCTATACATGCTGAATCCTGGTCCGCATTTTCAACCTGGTTTCCTCAATAAACCATCGAGCTGGAGGTCCAAGACCAGCAACTTCAATGTCATCTTCAATGCAATCTACAAGCATGACAATGCTGATTGACCGTCCTGACTATCCCCAGTGTTGTTGATGTCGGGGTGTGTTTGGCGGATAGCCTCGGCTGTCTGAGGGCCATAGGCCCAGTGCTGACTACAAGTACGATCAACGGCGGGGAATAATGGGTCTTTTAAATTCAGTTGGAAGCAGACACCTGACAGAAGGTGAACCTCTTGAATTTCCCCTCTTCATCTTATTGGAGTACGTTCAAACAAAACATCTACTCAAGTGCCCAGACGCTTTACACAGCATAACGCCACAACCTCAGTCAGGGCCTCTCAATAGAATCCGGTTGCTGTCCACCCCGCAGTATCACCGCGACTGATACCCGTCAACAGCACCCACTGCTACCATCGTCACTATGTCAGTAACAAGCCCACAGCGGATCACCCTGATCGGGCTGGGAACCATCGGAATGTCTATGGCTGGGCTGCACCTTTCGCGTGACCAAAATATCGTAGACGTTTTCGACACACGACCAGACTTCGAAGACCATCTCTATAAGACGTTGCCGAATTTCCTGCCGAAATCTGAATCTGGAAGCTCCCCATTGACCGTACCCTTGTTGATCTCTTCTGGCCGCCTGAACATTCACAAGAACTTGGCGACCGCCTGCGCATCTGCTACGATCGTGCAGGAGCAAGGTCCCGAGAACCTCCCCTTCAAGCAAGATATCTGGGCGAAGATCGAGTCCATCGCACCCTCTACGGCGCATTTCTGGACCAGCACGTCTGGCATCGCGGCGTCCGCCCAGCAACGCGACATGCAGGACAAAACTCGATTGCTGGTCGTGCACCCCTTCAACCCCCCGCACATCATGCCCCTGCTGGAGATCGTGCCTTCGCCAAGCACCGCGCCTGAACGGGTAGACTTTGCGCGAGAATACTTCTCAGTGTCGGGGTCGAGACATCGGCCTGTGGTGATTCGCAAAGAGATCCCCGGATTTGTGGGGAATCGACTGGCTTTTGCGCTTCTCCGGGAAGCATGTTACTTAGTGCAGGAAGATGTTGTCAACGCGAAGGATCTCGACACCATCCTGATGGCGAGTCTGGGACCCCGATGGGCTGGGAATGGAGTCTTTGAGAGTTATCAGCAGGGCGGCGGGGAGGGTGGTATTGATGCCTTTCTCCAGAAACTGGGAGGCACTATGCAGCAGGTCTGGGATGGGCTGGGCCAAGTCAATGTACAGGGAGAAGAGGGCACGGCTTGGAAGGACAAGGTCATCGCTCAGACGAACGAAGCCTACGGGTCGTTTTCTGCTGCACAGATGCGCGAGAAAGAGGAACGACTAAAGGAGTTTGTTTCTGTGCAGACGAAAAAGTATGGACATGTTGACCCGAAGTTATAAGGTAGTTTGTTTTGTCTAAATCTTGGGGTGAAGTTTGTTACTTTCCATGGCTTGGACGGCAGTTGAATAAGGCAAATGCTCTAGTGGGGTACATTATTGTATAGTGCAAGGCGATGCAAAAAAGCCCACAGACACGAGTTTGGAGAAAAGTTGTGGCTTAGTATTGAATACGTCCAATGCATCTTATCATGATAACTTCACCTTTCTTAATCCCCAGGCGATTGGAGATGATGGAATGCACTCGGATGTCTGCACGTTTAGCCGGCTATACAGGAAACCCAATTTTCCATCGCTGTGCATACTCGGCTACAGCCAGCATCTCAATATAGTAATTGGCCAGGTATTGTGCCATGGGCTTGGAATGAGGGGGATTTTCTCTCATTTATTTGAGTGTCGTTGTCCCTAATCTAACATTGGAAGATTTGACTTCGCTACCCCCAGATGTCATGCCCGATACAGCCCACTATGTCTGAATATCTTACTTCTCTCTTTTCTCTCAAAGGTAAATGTGCCGTCGTGACCGGCGCCACCGGTGGCCTGGGCCTCGAAATGACGCTTGCCCTGGCCAAAGCAGGCGCTGGCATTGTTGCCATTACACTGGAAAATGACCCCCGCCTCGATATCTTGATCAGCGGAATGCAGAAGGCCGACCAAAAGCTACAGGTTTTCGAGGCGGACGTAGGGGAAAATGCGAGCTTGTGTGACGCCTTTAAACGGATATGGGAAAGCGGCGTCGTCCTTGATATCTTGTTATACTGTGCTGGCCTGAATCGACGTGGCGATGCAGAGGACTTGACCGACGAGGAAATCGATCTAGTACTTCTCACCCCCATTATCATCCCACGAGGGTAGCAAGATGCATCAGGTGGGCTGACTGATGTCATAGGTGTTTTCTACCAACCTCTAGGGAAGCTCCATCGCTGCTCAGGAGGTCGGACGACGTTTAATCGGGCTCAATCGGCTGAAAAAAAAAAAAAAAAAACCATCAGTGAGGCCAGCATCATCTCCTTTATTGGAGCACCCAGGATCAGCGCCTACGCTGCCACCAAGGGTGGTGTCTTGCAGATGACCAAGGCTCTGAGCACCGAGTGGGCTAGTAAAGGCATTCAGGTCAACTGTATCTGTCCGGGGTAAGTCAGGGAGGAACTCCTCGCATTTGGCTGATTGGATTTGACCGAACATCTCTCTAGATACTGCACTACCCCCTTGAGCGTGGAGTACACAAATGATCCAGTAATGAACGACTCTATGAATAACGAAACCCTTGCGGGGGGATGGGGGTTGCCATAGGATTTTCAAGGCGCGGTTGTATATTTGGCCAGCTCCGCTAGCAACTTTGTGAATGGGACGAGTATCGTGGTGGACGGAGGGATCGTTGCAAAGTAGCATCTATCGCCGCGATCTGTTAAATCTTGAGTAACATCACTCCGCACATGCCTTTGCTGATATGATTCACTTCTTTACTCATGGTAAATCTGGTGGTCTGCTCAGGACGAGTCAATGCACGGCCGTCTGTGAGGCTGGGTGGCGATCCTCTTGATGAGCGAATTCGTCAACAATAGAAATGGGTAAACATATCGAAAGGATTGAAAGCAACATGAGCTCCGGTCCAAGAATGTAACGAGGTGAAGCTCCCCGTCGTGAGATGATGGTCCATGGAATTTCCGCAACCATGCTTCCCGGGAGAGATGAATGCGGTAAGGCACTCGACTTGCGGGGGGAGAAAATCATCCCGACAACCTCGCAAAAGAGCCTGACCCAAGAGAGCGGATACACCCGTATGGCGAAATTAATTGCCGGCGCCATGCAGTTCACTTGAGTACCAGTGTCGAAGTAGCCAAGCAATTGATTTATTTCAGGCCAGGGAGTGGACAAAGGAAGAATAGTACCTAGCGATTGTTGTTGCGACATTCCCCTGGTCCTGTGGGTCCTGCCCGCCTCCCAGGCATTTTCCCTTCCAACTGCGGCGGATCGCAATCTGTCCAACCCACACGGGCCACAACACCACGCCTTCGGTCCCTGCCTGGCCCGAGAGATTACTCGTCCTGTCTTCCGTCGCAACGGTCTTCTCCCAGGTTCCTCATTCTCACCCGGGCGTCTCTCCCCATCCCCTCTCCTGAGCTCCGCGCGCTCTGCACCTGCTTCCAGTTGAGGTCGAGCCAGCGAGTATCGGCGCGCAGCAACAGCTCTCCTGCGAAATCGGCACCATGGTCATTGGAGTCCTTTAATCTCGGAGAAGAAGAAGCTGTCTCTACGACAAGAAGCCGACCATGGAGGGACTCCTCACGTTGCTCGCATTGAGCATTGTGATGGCAATTACGTGAGTTTTCCCAGCGCATGCAACGGCGGGCTGATACCTATCGACCCTGGGCCAGCCGATTTTGATTTTCTTTCGTTTAGTCAACTAACTGCCATGGTCTTCATAGATCCTTTGTCGTCGGCTCACTTCCTCTTGCCTTTACGCTCTCCCCCTCTCAACTCCGACTGATCTCGTCCATTGGTATGGGTGTCTTGGTCGGAACATCCTTGATCGTGATTATCCCCGAAGGCGTCGAAACACTGTACAGCGCAACACCCGCTCGCCGGAAAGAGATGAACACGCGTTCGACGACCGCCATCAATTGGCAGTACCAGAATATTCCGACTGTCGCAGCTCCTACGCATCCTAAAGGTGAAGATGAGATCCATCTTGACACTCCCGCATCTCGATCAATCCCACAGCTGGCCTCCAGAGACGCAGGGAATACTATATATGTGCGCGACGAAGCATCCGCAATGCATCCCCGGAAGGAGGAGTCAACCGAGGACGCTGGGCATGATCATGATCATGACGAGGGAAGCTCGCCTCATGCGTGGATTGGGATTTCCCTCATCAGCGGGTTCATTCTGATGTATCTCATCGACAAACTGCCTGAGTTCGCATCGCCTGCGAAACCACAAAGAGCGCCTTATCATATTTCATTGGATAACCTCAGTTCCGGACTGCGGCGCGATTCCTCGCCCTCGCGAGAAGGTGGTCTCTTAGATGCGGGGAACATTCCTCGCAGCAGCCACAGCTTTGCGACCACCACCGGACTAGTCATTCATGCTGCGGCCGATGGCATCGCTCTCGGAGCGTCGAGCTCCGATACTGGCTTGAGTTTCATCATCTTCTTGGCCATCATGGTGCATAAGGCACCGGCATCGTTTGGGCTGACATCGGTCTTGCTGAAACAAGGCTTGTCGAGCCGCGCAGCAAGGGCACATTTGTTGGTATTCAGCCTGGCAGCCCCCGTGGGAGCTCTTGCGACCTTCTTGTTTGTTCAGATCATGGGCTCCGGCTCTCCTTCGGATGAAGTGGCCACCCGGTGGCGGACTGGAATGCTTCTATTGTTCTCTGCTGGGACTTTCCTGTAAGTTTGGTCTCTTGATATATGGTGAGCAAAAGACGACTAACAAAAGTATAGATACGTTGCTATGCACACGATGCAAGAGAATGGCCCCGGATCCGCCTCGCATGACCAAGCCAATGGATTTGGTGACCCGCGCGAGGCTCCAACCAAATCTGACAAGTCCATGAGGGATTTGATTGCTTCGGTGGTTGGCATGATTCTGCCATTGTTCTTGCAAATTGGCCATGCTCACTGATCTTCAATAGAATATGCGTGATTTTGCTGTGTTTTTCTATTCTCGCGTGCATTATTTTTCGGGGGTTGTATGCTTTGTTTAGAGTTTAGCTGTTCAGCATGCGCGCAGATCCATACCCCGAGCATGTTCGTGACCGCGTCTTTGCTAGAGAAAACTGATCTCTTATCTTATCTGGGAGATCTTCCGATGTATGATTCTACGAGAAGCCTTGCTATTGTTTCTTCGCCTGCTGTGGATCCAAGTAGATAATCACTTGGCGTTTCGTCAGGATAAATTCGATGAGATGGCTTGACTTGGCCGAGAATCCGGACAGCCTACGTAATTTGATAGGTCTTGTCATGGTCGATATCCTCGCTCGTCACGCACCCGTCTGTTGATGCCAAGGTTCTGCAGACAAGGATGTTGGATAGGGCGGCTTGCTGCTGCTGCATGCCATGTACTGCATCGGATCCTTTCCTTGATACTGCCCTTCGTCTGGTGTGTATGTAGGCTCTGATGGCGTTCATATGTCTCTACTTCCTGGTATGCTAGTACTCGTGATCTTCGTCACATTCCTCTCATCGACTGTTTCAAGCGATGCGCATACTCTGGCTCGATTGTCCCCAGGGATGGTTTGGACAAATACGTCGCTGTAAGGTAATGTTTGCTACTGCCAGGCGAGGTGGTGAGGTCAAGTGACGTCGATCGTGGTCAAGGACAGGACCTCTCGGGCCGGCCCCGGCAAGACATCCCCAGGTTCTCGGCTTCACGGGGACATTGATCAGCATTTCCGGCCCTGTGAGACCAACTTCTTTGCGCCAGCAACAGGGTTGGGTTCGCCTGCTCCATGGATTGACAGTGCGTGTTCGGAAATCTTCCCATGGAGTCGGATTCCTGGAAAGGTAAACATATCACAGATTAGTCTGGGGATGGGACCGGAAGGTTGGAAGTATATCTAGCGACCTCACCTGTCGTATAGAGGTCAATCGTCTGGGGTTTCGTCCATCGGCCTCCGGCTATATAGACCATATTCCCGAGTACAGGAAGTGGGAAGGCGGGATGCATTCCGGATCGCTGGCAGACGCCCAAGTCACGAGATCTCCCCTGGCATGTTCGGAGGCGCCGACCACGAGTGACACCCACGAGGCGCTGCCCGGGCAGTCGTCACCGCACGCAAGGAGGCGGGCGGTGGAGCCCAGCGCGATCTCTCACTAATCAGCAACTCACCTGACTGCCGCCGCCATCTTATTCATCATCCATCACCTCACGGCCGCATCCACCCTCCCTCCATCCATCCATTCCCCTCCTCGGACTCTCGGGGGCTCTGTTGTGGTTTCGCTCCTCATTGCATGATCCAGGCATCCTCCTCGCTCCGCCCGTTGGACCCTCCCAGAGCCGCCTGTTGACGACCTCATCCAGCCTTCTCCGCCGCTGTTGCTGGCTCCCGACCCGCTGGTTACATTTCTGCCCGTTCCCCTTCTCCCCCCCCGTCACCGTCTCAACTGTTCGGGTCCCTATCCTTCCCTTTCCTCCCTCGTCTCCCATC
>RHLO01000363.1:0-14314 GCA_003719415.1 Aspergillus olivimuriae | reverse complement strand
CGATGCCATGGAGGTCATCCCTACGACCCTTGCCGAGAACGCGGGTCTCAACTCGATCAAGGTCGTCACCGACCTGCGCCACCGTCACGCCCAGGGCCAGCACAATGCCGGTGTGAGCATCCGCAGCGGCGGTGTTAAGGACGACATCACCGAGGAGAACATCCTGCAGCCCCTGCTGGTGAGCACCAGCGCCATCGAGCTGGCCGCTGAGACGGTAAAGATGATCATGAGAATTGATGATATTGCTTTGTCGCGGTAAGCTTGGATCGTGGAAGGTGAATGCATGAAATTGGGACAAAAGTTAGATGGAGTGCTATCATGACGAGTAATTCTACTGGAATCAGACGACTTTCAAAAGATAGATCTATTGTGGATGATAAAATGCACATAATTGTCTCTACTCAATGCAAGCCTCGTAGTCACGAGGAGCTTAGTCCATGGTACCAAGTTGGTATCCTGCATTTGGAAGTTTTCGCAGCGGAGGCATACCTATTGGTAGCCATGGCACCTGCTTTCGATGATGGTCTACTCAAGCAGAAGGAATCCCAGCCTTTATTTGCATGAGTCAGAGGGGTTTCGAGAGTTTCGGTCGTGTGTTTATAAGTTTGATATAGGAAAACAGAGTATCACTCGTATATTCTCCGCACTCTGTAACATTATTATCGATCCAGACAAAAAAGACTACTCCTCATTCATATAAGTGGCTTAATATGACTCACCTATATCTCACATCGGCAAATAGTGCCATGGAATAATCCTAATGATGATTCCAAGAGATTAATGATATGCTGAAGGAATGCCATCAGGTGCTCACGATCGTCCAGCTCAAGATCACGAGTGTGTGACCAGAATAAATACTGCTGCACCACGTCTCCCTAGGCTTTTCTACTCTCCGAATAGACTCTGTCTAGTCACCGACGCGTAGTTTTCATCATAGGTAGTCACCTTTTCATCCAGATTCTTATCTTTAGGCAGTACTAGCGTCCTGATGGTCTTGCACAACGACAATTCAATCAAGGCGATCACCAGAGCGAAAGTATTCATTTCCAATTATCAACGAACAACTTGATCTGCCCTTGTCGTTCAGTGAACCCGTCATGTGCTATGTCAGGAAAGGCTCGTCAAACCTTTGCTGAGGAACTCGGATATCCCGTGTGCTCCAGTGTGCTTGTAGCCAAATTCTATAGAAATGGAGCAAACTGCACGCAAGCTTGACGGCCAACTAAAGACGACTTTCTCGACTAAATATCGTGGCGTTTGGATCCCAAGGGGCTGAATCCTGATGTGGATGAAATAACGATTTCCTCAAAAGTCTGGCAGGGTAGAACCCCCATTGTCTTCACAAAATATGTGTGATGTGAAAATTATCGCCGGGGAGATGGCTAATCAATGCTCTCAGTCCGTCTTCGACGTTCACTTTTTGAAGTAAGGAGCACATATCAGATATACTAGTAGCGGCATGATTTGAATCGAAACATGACTGCTTCCCACAAGATGAGACGACGCATTGTTTCCTCGATGTTAGTGTGTGCCATCTGGCTACCGCCATCAGAGCCAGTGGTTATCATGACAAGTCGATAGATGGCCTTTCCAAGCAGAAGGGAGAAAGCACCAACCTGCAAGGCACCGTGGTCGTTATAGGTTATCTGGTCATTCATTGGCTGCCCATGGATTTCTGAGGATATCTGTCAGAGAAGAGGTTATTCACAAGAAACAGGCACTGACCGTAGTAGGCTCTGCTGATGTCCAATTTAACTTCGTTGCAAGCTCCTCGAGAATTCTAGATGCCTGGCGGATGATCTCCACAAATACTTCATAATTCTGAATAAGAGTTTCGCGCAATCCGGTCTCAACAAAGGGATGATCTAAACCGAAGGCTTTGGATTTCCGTAGAAAGCTTATGCTTCTCTCCTGGCGAAACAATGGTCCCCATCACAGGTCCCAATGTGTTGACCAACATTGCATGCTGACCATCTTAATTGTATCCCTACAGGAAGTGCCATGAGAGCGGATATTAAGCCCCAATAGGCGATTTCAACATCATCTGCGACTTGTATAGAAACCAACAGCAAGAAACGATAGAACGGTTAGATTGCTCAGAGATAGAGATCCTCTGTTGAAAAAAGAGGTATCTCAATAAACGACCATGTCTAAAGAGCAAGCAATGATACTACGTGCCTCCACTACATGAGATTCCACAGTAGAAGCCTTCTATAGCTTAAAGATTGGGGACATTCAATGCAGTCTCCAGCTACCATCTATATATTAGGCCAAACGCTCAACCACTTCCAAGCTGTCCTCCGCCGCTACTTCTAACGATTTTTGCAATCTAGCTCACCCAAGCTGATGACCCTATTTTGTTTCAATCTGGGGATATCTAAAGGCAAAGCGATCAAGACACATACATGGTGACTTATTAATCTGCTTCGCTATTGAACGACTGGCCAAGAAGGGACGAACTGACGTTTCAGACCGAAAAGTGTACCCTCAACTTCGTCTGCAAGGTTCAGCGCAGATTCGGGGAATTCAGGGGCGGAGGACGCTCACCATTGTCCCGACCTGCAATGCCTGGAGCTGTCAATTCACGCAGTTGCACTGTGGGAGCATGGCCCGGTGGCTCACACTGCTGAGGGCGTTGAGCGTGCGGCTGGATGAGATGGAAATTCAATGGCTCCTTCCTCCCTCATGTAAAGAAGTATTATTGCTGAAAATGACAGCATTCATAGGAGAAGTCTTACTAGGATGGGCTGTAAAGAAATTGGTGTCAAGGGGAAGGCTACTTAAAGGACGTGGCGAAATGTAAAGGGATGAAGTCATTTTAAATCTATCTTAGGTAGATTGAGTCATAATTCAGAATGTTTGTCATAACTGCATTTCTCACCTTGCCTCGTCTCAGTATATTCACAATAGAGGAAAGAACAATGGGTATAGAAAACCTCGAAAAGTAAATATCAAATAAAGACTCCAATGTCAAAAAAAGCACACCACCAAACCCCCAAACACACAACTCTACCGAAATTTTCCAACGAGTCCAGGTCACCTCGTTGGTATGCAAATCACATGGCATTCATCAAGATGTAGAAACCACAAAAGAAAGCGCAGAATAGGCAAACATGAGCAGAGGGGCAAAATATGGACGACCATATACTCCAATGATCTTCATGATTCATTTCCTGTCATCTCTTAAAGCCTCCTCCACCAGGGCAGACAGCGGTGGGCTGGCTATCCACGGATATGATCTTTTGAGTTACGCAATGATTCCGGAACCCGACGTCCCCGAACCCCAGCGGAAACGTTTCAGACCACCTTTCACGGCCTCTTGCCCACACCGCGCCGAGACCCTGCCGCTGGAGAAGTTACCATCGCCGACGATGCCGGCGTTGGCTTCTAGCCTGCCAACTTCACGGCCAAGAACGTATCCTGCCGAAAAGCTAATAGCAGAGAAAAGTACAACGACGCCAGCGCTTATGACCCATGTCATCATTGTGGGACTTGTCTCCGTGGCACTTGCGCGTCGTGTCTTTTTCGCGGAATGCGTGGAGCTGCGGTCTTTAGAGGAACTGGAACGTCGTTTGACCTTGGCAGCGGGAGGATAGGCAGCTGCTGCGTGAGACTTTGGCCGTTGAATATTGGTCTCAGCAGCGACGGGAACATCATCCTCACTTGCTTCTCCCATGGCTACCGACTCCGACACGAGTCGGAAGGCAGCAGGTTCTTGAGCGGTAGATGGTCCAAGTTGCGGAGACTGCTCCTGTTTTGGGAGACCACGCGCTGCTGCTGCGCAGGATAACAAGGTAGACAGGCTGGCCCGTAGGGCGGCGTCATGATCGGCATGATATGATGGGGAGATCATGTTGTAGGGACTGTGTTGGTGCGAGGGTCGGTGAGACCGGACGCTGACCTGAGAGCCTCTTCGGATTGCCGTACGACGACTGCAGTTGGAAATCTCACTAGGTTGGGAACGATGTCTTTCGGACGGTCTAGTCCAGGATGGATGTTGCGAGGCTGGGGGGTGGGAGAAGACGTTGGGTTGGGGAACGAAGGGAGATGAGCTGATCCGCATGCCTAGTGCGGTGGAATTATCATCATCATCACTGGAGGGATTCGCATCAGAAGAAGAGGGCGATGGAGCTGTTTGGGATAACAACGGAGCAGCGGGATGAGGTCGACGAGCCATATCCTCGTTGGAGCTGCTGAGAACGCGGTCTGATTCGCTCTCACTTTCCTCATATTCATCCTGACTACTGCTCTGCTGGGACGAGTAGTCTACCTGGGCGGTTGTGACGGCGGCCAGGTGTTGCAGACGCCGTCGGTGGCTGCGGTGGTGGTAGGGCCGTGAGGTGTTTTGTTCGACTCGGAGGCCGGTGGTGATGATGTCGTCATTGGTTGCAGCGGATGATAGGGAGGAGGAAGAGGGCTGGGAGGAGACCTCGATCCAGGAGTCTATATAATACTGTAGTGAGTACATGATGTGCAGTAGGACAGCGATGAGGGGTACGCAAGTATGGATCGTGCATATCGAATTTATGAACCGGAGGGGTGACAGGAGATGGGAAGAGATGGGGGAGGGAGCAGCGGTGGCTCCATATAAGGGATACACATCAGCGGTACATACCTTCCGATCTCGTGGGCGGGACAGCCGACGGGGAACGTGACTGTAGGGAATGGTGATGAGGATCGCGCGTCACTCGAGCAGAGGATGGAGCGGCAGCAGATCGAGCGTCATCAGGCACCTGACCCAGGAGATCGTAGTGGGAGGGCTGCATGGTGGATGATCGGAAGGGGGTTTGGAGAGAAGGAATGAAAGCAGAGACAGAGAAGAGGATGAAGGAGAATGAAGCGAAGAAAAGGAGAAGGAGAAGAAAGGGAGAAGGACTCAGTCGTAAGGGGGAGGGGAATGCAGTCAGGCCACGACGTCCCCGAGGAAGATCCAAGCGGTCAAGATGGATGGCGGGGAAGATCCACTGATTATCTTATCAGCATCGCGTGAGGGGGAGTGTGCCGATCTCTCCGCTCGGAGACAGCCCAGGGGGGAGGGACAGAGAGATGGAGAGATGGGAGAAGAAAAGGCGAGAAACGCAGTTCAGGAGGCAGGAAGAGAGAGGAAGAGGTACCTAGAGGCAGAAGATGAAGAAGACAAAGAGGCTGAGAGGGATGAAAGAGAACGAAAGAGGGGGTTCTTAGTCAGACGGGCGTGATCTCGGGGCGATCATCCGCCGCGCCAGATGACTTGTTCCCCCAACCCTCATAGGCTTCGCCCTACCGTGGATCTCCTGCGGCTTCCCTTGTTCTCTTGTCCAGAACACGAGTGGCTTTCGGGCCGGCCTGAAGCACAGCCGGAGTGCGTTCTCTCCTCTCGGTAGACGGCGGCAGCATGTCAACAGTTGCCTGTCAACATTGAAGGGCCTCGTCCGCTGCCATAGATGCGAGGGGTTAAGGCACCTGGGCAGACAACATTACTTTAAGGTTTCCCATTGACCACTGGATATTATTATACGACAACCAATAGCGTCTCACCGATAGAATGTCCCGACCATCGAGATGAGGGATTCGCGAAGCACAAGTCTCGGTAAAAGAGCTCAGTCGACTTTGCTTATCGGGACTTGTGGGAGTTGACAAAACAATAAGAAGAGGGATTTGAAGGAAAGAATCATCATAAACATCTGCTTTCTAGGGTGGCGAGAAAGTCATATACAGCTTAAGCAGTCTACTTCCTGGAGCCAACATCTCATATGTTAGGGTCACATATAATCGAAGACACAATCAGGAAGCTTTTGGCTTCAGGTGGTTTCTCAATCTCGCCACTGGGGATATCCCAATATAGATCAGGTCCAGCCATGTTAAAGAAAAAATGAGAGCCCAGACTAAAGAGATCGTCTTCAATCACTAGAGTTGCGTTCCAATCATAACCAAGGTGTCGAAACCGTGCAGCCAAAGTAGCTAATATGGTTACACTACAAAGCAAGGCGCCGCTAAATTCAGATATTCTCACCTTAAGCTGGTCATCCAGCAGGTATTCTAAGGGTGAGAGATAGTAATAGCAGACTTACGGGGTGTATAGAACACTCAATACTTCGGCAGATCAATAACCCCATCGAAGCCCAAGATCCAGTGTGATTTTCTCCTTTAATCTCGGATCAAATTGTTTCTAGTTTTCATAATTTACATACAGAATGCATTTTCTTTCTCATTAATCTTCCGTACTGCTTTTGTCATAATAAACACTTTTGTGGCTATCGACTAGCGATGAGTTCGTAGATTCTTCGAACGCAAATAGGTAGTAAATGGTCAAGATAGTCTGTACATAGAAATTTCAGGTCCCAGGGACTGAGTAACTCCACAACCTGGGATGGGGCCTCTAGTAGTAGTACACCACCTGTCTCATCCAAAATACAGTGGTAAATAGGTCATTCGGGGTAAAAGCCCATATGGAAGGATTCAGATACCCAGGCTAAGCAACAGGCTAATCACCCTCTCATATCCCCTTGCGGCTGCCAGTGACAGCGGTCTTCGTTCGTACTGGTTCCTCGTATCAGGGTCAACTGCCGGGTCTTCCAATAAGTCGCCAACTATTTCCTGATTCCCACATTGAGCAGCGACAGAAAGGGCGGTTTGGCCGTTGCTGTCGCCTATAGGCTCACTGGACAGATATCTTTTGCTGGCACTTCGCATCAGTCGATCCCCTGATGGAATCAATCCGTGATGAATATGTAGAGAGTCTGTCGCGCGCTTACGTCTGTGTCACAGCGCGCTCGTCGCAATCTTTGCAAGAATCTTGACCTGGAACATGGACAGTGTCCATGTTAAATAGTCTTCGTGCTTCAACTCTTTCCTACCATAGATGCGAGTCTCTACTCTGTCATCAACTTGCAGATTATTTGTTGATGCATCAGACATTGTAAATTCAAGGCTCTGGAATGGGCCGATCAATGACAACAGAGAGGATGGGTTGAGATGTTGTAGCAGCGAGGCATTGGGGCAGGGAGAGGAAGAGTTGAGAATTTCAATGGAGGAGCTTGGGTATGAGATGGACGAGGATACTAGGTTTATGAAACTTGAAGCGTGCATTGATTGGAATGGTGGTTTTCTAGATGATGATATTGCGGTTGTTCCGATTGCGGGCGAGAAGGAGGATGAGTGGCACTGTCATCACATTGTCGACTTGCGCGAGGGTTCATCGATCGGTCTTTTGGAGGCATGCTCGCGGGATAACTATGACTTCGAGTCTCTCGAAGATGGTACGTGGATTTTCTTCGACTCTCGCGGCCATCTCGTTCGTCATCTTTATCAAAACTACTGAAGTACAATGCAATTCCGAAAGGAAATGCCAAGGAACAAAGGCTGATACTACGCGTTGTGACAATTTAAAAAAAAAAAAAAAACACTTTTCAACCATCATATTATTGGAAAGTCTATATCAATTGGAAGTCGATTCAAACAAACAGAAAACAGACCCAGCCAGAAACTTTTATGTGCGAAAAACATGTCCGGGGGTAATCCTACAATTCATAACAAAGACAAACTAGACTCCTCCACTTAGAAAGTCATCTTCTTACCCTGGAACTCGGGGATACCGCCACGGGCCTTGTTAGGGGGACCACCGAATCCACCACCGCGACCACCGAAGCCGCCACGGCCGCCACGGCCACCACCACGGGGGCCACCACGACCACCGCCACGGCCACCGCGGCCACCGAAGCCACCACCGCCGCCGCCGCCATTGTTGGCACGGGGAGCGCTGTAGTCGAGACGCACAGGGCGGCCCTCGACCTCGGCACCTTGGAGCTCAGTGAAAGCAGCGCGGGCCTCATCCACAGACGAGAACTGCACGTAACCGAAGCCCTTGGGCTGGCCGGACTCCTGGTGGGTGGGGAGACGGATGCCCAGGATGCTGCCCTTCTCACCAAAGAGCTGGGACAGGGAGTCTTCGCTGGCGTTGAAGGAGAGGTTACCAACGAAGAGAGTGTCGCTCTCGGGGCTGGTCTGGTCACCGAAGTTCTGAGCGCGAGCCTGGGCGCGGTCACGGCCACCGCCCTGCTGGTTGTTGGCAGGACGGCCAGTGGCGTAGTCCAGGTTGATGGTACGGCCATCAATCTCAGCACCCTTCTTGGCCTCGTAGGCCTTGGCAGCATCAACGCTGTTGGTGAACTCGGCATAGCCGAAACTGCACATGATTAGCTTTGTACTCTATCAATTGGAGGGAAGGAAACAGAAAACTTACCCACGAGAGCGGCCAGTGTCACGCTCAGTCATGATACGCACGCTAACCTCACCGAACTCCTGGAATTCGCGGTAGAGCCATTCCTCATCCACGTTCCAGGAGAGGTTGCCGACGAAGAGGTTGCTGGAGGCACCGCCAGCGGGCTCCTCGGTCTTGCTCTTCTTGGGAGTTGTAGCGGCCTCATCCTCGGCCTTGCGCTTCTTGGAGGGAGCTTCCTCCTCGGACTCAGACTCGGAAGAGGAGTCAGAGTCAGAGTCAGAGTCAGAGTCGGAATCGGAAGAGTCAGAGTCGTCAGACGATTCCTGGAGCGGTCAGCGAGGAACATTAATGACGGCAGTTTTAAAACGTACCTTCTTAGCCTCCTTCTTGGCAGGGGCCTCGTCGCTTTCAGACTCAGACTCAGAGTCGGAGTCGGAGTCAGAGTCGCTGGACTCCTTAGCAGCGGCCTTCTTGGGGGCCTCCTCCTCGGACGAGGAGTCGGAGTCAGAGGAGTCAGAGTCAGAAGACTCGGCCTTAGCCTTAGTCTCCTTCTTCACCTCCTTCTTGGCGGGCTTCTCATCCTCGGACTCAGACTCGGAGTCGGAAGAGTCGGAAGAGTCAGACGAGTCAGAGGACTCCTCCTTCTTGGTCTGCTTCTTCGCGGGAGCATCCTCCATCTCCTCGTCGCTGTCGGAGTCAGACTCAGAAGAGTCGGAAGATTCGGAAGAGGACTCGACCTTGGCCTTGGCCTTGGTATCCTTCTTCACAACCTTCTTGGCAGGCTTCTCATCCTCACTCTCGCTGCTGGAGGAGCTGGAGGAGTCCATCTCCTCATCGCTGTCAGAGTCGGAGCTGCTGCTAGGAGTAGGCTCCTTCTTCTTGCGCTTCTTGTCCTCCTTGGAGGCGGCCTCCTTGGCAATCTTCTTGCTCTTGGCCTTAGGAGACTGGGAAGCCTTGGTGACACCGGCATCCTTGACCTTGCTCAAGGCCTTGTCAACAGGCTTCTCAGAGACCTTCTTGGAAACGGAATTGGTCTTCGACATTTTGATCTAAAGGGAGAGGGGTGTTAGTAATAGTGGTCGCAGGGACGACGGGTGAACCAGGAAAACAAACCAGATAAAAAATTCCCACACGGAGTGAAAAATTTCAAAAGATAGAGAAAAGATTCCGACGGCAAATAGTGCGGCAAAAAGATAATCCCACGATCACCCGGTTTTAAAAGCCCCCAGGATGGAAATTCCACAAGTGAAAAGATCACAGATGGTAAAAATCTCGACGCGACGGAAGAGATTTAGCAAATACCCACAAGGAACCCACAACGACAGTGTTCAAGCCCACACGAGACGGACAGGAAATATGCAAGTGTCTTTAACCCACTAGAGAACCAGAGAGCCCACAGAAGCGATTGCGATATGCCACAGCCCACAGCCCTCAATGTAACAAGCCCACAGGATGTCTGTTGAAGTGTATCTTGTAAGATACGCTAGGAGTCAGTCACGGAAGATGAAACTCAGAGACTGTAGATACAGTCAAAGGGGGAGGTGATGGGGGATGGAAGAAGGATGAAAGAGAGAGAGGGAGAGAGAGAGGAAGAGAGGAGAAAGGAAGAAAAGAGGGAGAGAAATAGCAAAATTTTCTAGCTAAGAGCTCCGATAAGATGCGCAGGCAAAAAAAAAAAAAAACTGGGGGCTGGCAGAAATCCCTGTCACACCGCCTGTTGAATCAAGACTAGCTCAGGCACTGACCCCCAAGTACCCACTCTGACCCAGAATGGACTAGCCTCTGCACTAAGCCAATCAGCATTCCCATATCTCCGTCACCTCCTTCGGCCGACGCACCAGTTGACTTCATCCGCTTCCAGCTCTCTCCAGCTCATCCCATCTGTCCTTTCCAGTCCTCCACTCCCCCCTCACTCGCTCGACTATTCCACCCGGTCAATGGAAATTGTGTAATTCAGTCATTGTCCGCCCGCCATGCCGCCACCGAACTCTTCCCATCGTCCCCGCAAGAAGAGAAAGTTCTCTTCTGCCTTTGCGGGCTCCAACAGTTCTCTGATCCTAGAGACTGGTAGCGGCAAAACCTCCCCCGCATTCCCATTGGTATCCTTCTTATGGGCTGCCCGGGCAGGCGTTTCTCAATGGTTGGTCCTGCCGCTCATTCTGATGTCTGTCGGCCTGTTTCGGTGGGCTGTTAGTCTCTGGGGATACTCTGGTACGAAGAGCCCCTCCCCTCCCTCCATTTACTCGTCGCTATCGGAATAGCTCACTGATTCATCCCAGGCTTCCAAGTGCCTCCCATGCATGGCGATTTTGAAGCTCAACGGCACTGGATGGAGATCACGGTACATTTACCCGTCTTCAAGTGGTACACTTATGATTTGCAGTACTGGGGGCTGGATTACCCGCCCTTGACGGCATATCATAGCTGGCTATTCGGGAAGATGTGTGTACATTCTGCTTTATACTTGGTTTTTGCTCAACAATACTGACTGGACTTAGTGGGACCCGCTTTGATCCGGCTTGGTTCGCTTTGGATACCTCTCGAGGCTTCGAGGATGAGCGCTTGAAGGTGTTCATGCGTGCGACGGTGGTGATCTCCGAATACTTGATCTATATCCCAGCGATTGTCAACTTCCTGCGCCGGTTCACCCGGATGCACGGTGTCCCGGTATGGTCCGCCTCGATTGCTCTTGTTGCTATTCTGTTACAACCCGCCACTATGCTCATCGACCACGGACACTTCCAATACAATACAGTGATGCTGGGGCTGGTGGTTGCGAGCTTGGATGCGATCATGGCTGGTCGTATGCTGTGGGCGTGCATATTTTTTGTGGGCGCCCTGGGATTCAAGCAGATGGCCCTTTACTACGCACCCGTTATGTTCGCGTTTTTGCTTGGGATTTGCGTCTTCCCTCGAATCCATATTGTCCGCCTGGTGTGCATTGCCATCGTTACCCTGGCCGCATTTGCTGTTCTGCTCGCACCATTAATTTTTGGGGCCACCGGTGCTGATGCTACCAAATACCTGGCTTCAGCTCCTCAACCTCCTCTCATGCAATCCCTTCCCTTGAACCTCGGTAAGGACTCACGCTTCTATGCACCCGTTTTCCAAGTCGCGCAGATCATCCACCGAGTCTTCCCTTTTGCGCGAGGCCTCTTTGAAGACAAGGTCGCCAACGCATGGTGCGCAATTCACACTTTCTACAAGCTCCACCACTTCGAAACCAGTCTCCTCCAGAAGGCATCCCTCGGTGCGACACTTGCATCAATATTGGTGCCTTGTGCGATTATCTTCCGCCATCCTCGCGCCTCACTACTCCTTCCAACCCTGGCCAGCGTGGCATGGGGCTTTTTCCTGTTCTCGTTCCAGGTCCATGAGAAGAGCGTTCTACTCCCTCTTCTGCCGATGACCCTGTTATTGTCCGGCGATGGCGGGTTGAACAAGGACACTCGTGCCTGGGTCGGATGGGCCAACTTGCTGGGCTCGTGGACTATGTACCCGCTGCTGCAGCGGGACGGCCTTCGTGTGCCGTACTTTGTGATGAACCTCTTGTGGGCCTACCTGCTTGGTCTCCCGCCCACCTCGCTTGAAACCTATCGCAGCCGTCCTACCACGGACGAGTCAGCCCCTGTCGCTGAGCCCCATCTTCTGACGAAACTCGTCCACACCTGCTTCTACCTTGCCATGATTGGGTGGCACGTGTTGGAGGCGTTTGTTCCTCCCCCCGCAGACAAGCCGGATTTGTGGGTGGTGTTGAATGTGTTGGTAGGCGCGGGAGGGTTCGGGCTAGCGTACCTGTGGTGTGTGTGGCGACTGATCGCCCAATGCCGTGCGATTGTTCGCAAGAGCGCCGAGGACAGCCGGAAAAAGAAGCAGTAAGCGGGATAGTCGAGACAATGTACGATAAGCACTGAATATTTAATGATACCCATTTACCATTGTCCGTCTAGAATTGATCTATGCGAAGATTCATTAGAAGCGAAGGAAGCTTCATGTAGACCTGAATAGGAGAGATGACCGCCACCAATGGCGAATGTAAGATACATTCTACATAATACAATTAGAACCCAAACCCAAACCCAAACACCGTACAGCCAATGCTGCATGCACTTGTATATCGTACAACAAACCCGTCGTCTCGGCCGTTTCCTTAGACTTTGAATCCGAACCCAGCCATACACGACTTGTATTGTGCGATTGTCGACTGGCACTCCTTGGCCGGATCATCGGACTTGGAAAACAGCATGCAGTCATCGCGGGCGGTCTTCTCGTCTTTGCAGACGCAGCAAGGCTGAATGAGCGTTGGTCAGCGATGATACACAAGTTCGTGGTAGGTTGTGATGAATGCGGTGGGTATCAGCGGTGGCGGAAGAACGTATGTCGCATACCTTGGGCTTCTCGGCAGGGGTGGATTGGGCAGGAGCAGCGACGGAAGGGTTCTCGGTGGTGCCTGGGGAGGAGGTGGTTAGTCGTTGTCTGTATAATCTGATTGATGGGAGAGTTTTCGGAGGAGCGAAGGAAGGGGAATTGCGTACCGAGGGGGGTGGTGGCGGTAGTAGACATGATGAGGGGCGTTAAGACAGTGTGTCAAATGGAGAGATAGAGGAGATGCAAGGCGTGTCGATGAGGTTTGGAGAAATAATGAGAAGAAGAGAGCCATTAATAATGACGGCCGGCAAATGATGCGATGCTACGTGAATGGTCTGTTTGAACTCCCGTAGAGCGATCGGTCGAAAGCGGCTAGACCTGATTGGGTGTATTTTTTCTGTTGTTGTTTGCCTCTCCCACTCTTTCTCCCACTCTTCCTCTCTTTCTCTGCCACTCTCTCCTTCTCGGCGCTCGCTCTGGGTTGCATCCTTTTCTCTCATCCATCACTCATAGATCTTAGATCAGACCGTCTCTCTGCCGTCGTGAGACCCCCCACCCGTCTCGACCCCTTTCATTCTATACAATCGCCTTCCGCATTCCCCCTGAAATCTACCCCGCTATGGCCCCTCCAAAGGTCTTCTCGCTCGAAGGTAAAGGCCTTAAGCTCGACACCGCGGCCGATGTCGAGAGCCATATCCAGCCCCTTCTTGAGAGCACGGACTACACCGAGGTGCGTCTCGGTGGTAACACCTTCGGTATCACCGCGTGCGAGCGCATCGCCGCCGCCATTGCCCCGCAAAAGTCCCTCGAGGTGGCCGAGTTCGCCGACATCTACACCTCGCGACTCATCGAAGAGATCCCCGAAGCGCTCACTCACCTCCTCACCGCGCTCCTCACCATCCCTACCCTCCACACCGTCAACCTGTCCGACAACGCCTTCGGTCTGCGCATGTCCAAGCCCCTCGTCGACTTCCTCTCCCAGCACGTGCCCCTCCGCCACCTCATCCTGAACAACAACGGTATGGGCCCCGAAGCCGGTGCTCACATTGCCGATGCCCTGCGAGACTTGGCCGCGCGCAAGGAGGAGGCCCGCAAGGCCGGCAAAGACGTCCCCCACCTGGAGAGCGTCGTCTGTGGTCGCAACCGTCTCGAGAGCGGTAGCATGGCGGCGTGGGCTCGCGCCTACGAGGTTCACGCGGCTGGAATTCGCTCCGTCAAGATGACCCAGAACGGTATCCGGCAGGAGGGTATTGTGCAGCTCCTCCGCGAGGGTCTGCGCCATGCCACGAAGCTCGAGGTCCTCGATCTGCAGGATAACACCTTCACCGTCACTGGCTCGACCGCCCTGGCCGATGTGGTGACCAGCTGGCCGGAGCTGCGCGATCTGGGTGTCAGCGACTGTCTGCTCTCAGGTCGCGGTGGTGTCAAGCTCGCCAAGGCCCTCGCGAAGGCGAAGAACGAGAAGATCCAGACCCTGCGCATGCAGTACAACGAGATCACCGCTGAGGGCGTCAAGCAGTTCCTTCATGCGACCAAGACCGCGCTCCCCGCGCTGCGCCGCATTGAGCTCAACGGAAACAAGTTCATGGAGGAGGATGAGAATGTAAACGAGTTGCGCGAGATCCTTGAGGCCCGTCAGGAGGAGCATGGCACCGAGAAGGATCCGGAGGACATGTGGGGTGTGGATGAGCTGGATGAGCTTGAAGAGGATAGCGACGAGGAAGAGGAGGACGAAGAAGAGGAAGA
>RHLO01000361.1:0-70706 GCA_003719415.1 Aspergillus olivimuriae | reverse complement strand
GCGTACAGACCCCTCCCCCACCCACGTAAGCATTATATCGGACAAAAGGATCTTGGCCACCCCCTGACAGCCGTTTTGTGTCTCCAGGGGACCCTAAACGGCCAGCCATGGTCTTGGGTGCCAAGCAAACCCGGGCGGAGTCGGCCGGGGAATGACAGACTCGGCGCAGGAAAATCGCTCGCCCAGCCTTGGCGTGGGGGACGACAATTCCATCAGGCTGTCGGGAGAGAGAAAAAGCGGATTGTTGAGGGGCTTGATAAGGGAAGGGCTGGTGCTCTAGCAGTAGTTCGGAGCCACGAAGAAAGAGGACCTACCCTGGAGTACGTCAGGTGCAGCTCCACACTGTCTGTGATAGAGACGAATATCCAAATTAGACGGGTGGAGAAACAGGATCCGTACAGGCTTTCTATCAGAAACATTTATATACATGATGCTGTGGGGCATAATCTACCCCTTCGCGGGCTCTATTCATAACGTCACATCTTTCCATATGTCGGCGTGGCAAGCCAGCCGCTTGCCCTCTCAGGAGGATGCGGCCAGCGCCTGTGCCTCGTGCAGGAGCAAGTTGACACCACCCGGATGGTTCTGAGTGTAGCGCGCGTTGAACTTGATGACCTTCTTGAGCAGGTTGTAGCTGCGCACGTCAAGAGGGAGGTAGCCTGCGCTGACGAACCAGTTCACGCCCTCGGTGCAGGGAGGCGTCGTCAGCGAGCCCAGATACTGGTAGATCGCGTGGCTCTCCAAGAAGTCGGCGAGGGCGTCAAAGTTCAGCGGACCGGTGGTTGTCGACGAGCCGGTTTGGACGATCTTGGGGACGCGGCTAAAGATGGACTGGAACATGGGGAAGGAGAGGTTGCACTCGGAGAGTTCGAACAGGAATCCTACCACGGCCGTGCTGCCAACTGGCAAGGTATTAGTGGAAGAGCTTGTGAAGAGCGAGGAAAAGAGACAAGGCATATGCAAGCCCTATCACGCACCGGAGTTCTGGAAGACAAAATGGACCTCCAGAGGGAAGTACTGGGAGTCCACGCGATGCTCACTGGGGGAGTGGAAGTGGAACTGCGCGAGGGTGTAGCTACTATTGCCGGCCGAGAGCGAGCCATAGGGCAGATCTACCTGCAGCGTAGTGCCCTTGTTCTTGAAGACGGTGCCGTTGGTATCCGGGATATCGATGTGCAGGACACCCTGAGGGACTTGGCTGATATGGTGGGTTTTGATGTTGATGGGCGACTGGAATTTGCTATGGGCACACGCCGCGTTGCTCTCCTTGTCCAAGCTGTACCAGTTCAACGGACCGGTCAATTCGTTGTAGTTGTATTCCCCGGAGGCAGCGGTCACGGCCGTGGCCAGCAGCGAAGAAACAGCGGCCCAAGTGAGCTTCATGGCGAGGAGGGGAGCCGATGGTATACAAGGTCGACGAAAGAAGAGGGTTAGTTGAGACCAGATCAAATCAACATCGAATTTCACATAGGAGAGGCCTGGGGCTTCTTTATAGCCCTGGCGCCCTCCCCTCGTCCCCGACAGACACAACGTAGGCCCTGGGCCACAGTAATTAGCAGCACCCGGGCAATTTCGACCGTGCAAAGCCAAGCCATCTATGATGACGACCAGCGGCCCCGTCCAAGTGGGACATGGCTTAGGGTGTCTCAGGAAGCCGCTGGGGAAATCTTGTCAGACCGTTCGGATATCTCCTGGAGAGACGGAGAGCACCGAATGCTACCTTTGAGGCCAGCCACCGGAGCCTCCCATCCCACTGTGCCGTTCGAGTGCTTCCTAGATTGTGCAATCGATAATGAGAGATAGTGTCTCTCGATAGATCACGCATGAGGCAAGGCTTGTCTTGCGACAGCCAACAACCTGCAGCACTCGCCAAGAGACCCATATTCTTCTGACTGACGTACCTAGCTCCTCTACCCTCGGCAGTTGACCTGGTCCACCACGGGAGGACAGAGGGATTGCTGGGCAACGGGAAGAGACTGGGAGTGGGAGACATACAAATGGAGAGACGCAGCTCACGAGGTGGGGTGGGATGGTATCATCGATCAATGCATCCGATGAAGAGGCTGGAGGGGTTTCGGCCGGACTGCGGAGTATGCTGGTATGGTCTCATCTCATCAACTGTCTGCTGTCTGAGTGTGCTGCTGGGCACATCTGACAATCCCATTGTCCTGGGGACCCCTCCCCAAGCAGTCATGATGCTCACTGGGCCCCCGGATGATCACTGCCTCAGCCAGATCCTGGAGATTACCTTTGGAGGCGACCTGCTGGGATGATTGAAAGCAAACCCACTCTTAGCCTGGGCCCCTTCTTGGCACGCCACCAGCAGTACTGCAGCGCCGTTGGACTAGTGGCGTATGTGTCTACTCTGGAGTGGGAGGTGATGGAGGACCGGGGAGGAGCCTGGGCAGACATCTATTCGTAGTGGTCCATGGTATAGCCACAGCCAAACGCCAGCCATGAGTCTCTTTGCAGCGACAAAAACCTGCCAAGATGGTCAATCACTGCTGCATGTTGAAACGAAAGTCGACTCTGTTTGATGGACTTCTTTCTTGGTTCGACCAATGATGAGGGTGTGGTTGGAGAGTCTCCCTAAAGCATGCACGCAGCAACGAGGGACTGGCTCGTGGCGAGAGCCCCCTGTCGTATGTCTGAATGGTCGGTCTCTTCCCCGTCATTTCTTGACAGCGCCAGGACTGTCTGCATGATTGACATTGTGATGGGCATTGGAAAACCTACGACCAGTTGCTGTGAAAAGGATAGGTCACCTGACCTCCAAGCCCTAAGCCCGCCCTCCCCGATGCAGGACCCAACCTCCTCGACACATGCATGACATCCACCGGGGGGAAAATCCTTCAGATCTACTCCGTACGTGTCTCGACTCCGACTCCGACCAGGCCAGACCATGTTCGGTACGGTGGACAGACATCCGCCTTATCTACTCCGGAGTAGAGCCCCTGTGGCTGTCAAAATCTGCTGTCGGGACGGGCAAGGGGAAATCGCCGGCTCTGCCAAGCCCGAGGTCGCAGGTGGCAATGACCGGATTCCTGGATCTTCTCCTGGGTTGGCCCCTGAAGAACCAGTTATGACCGTTTTTGTTAACTTTTATGACGGGGTATGCGCGTGGTGCTTCCGAAGCAGACAGCCACCAGGATCCAGAGTCGCTTTGGGCAAAGATTCCCCCTGGCCACACCCTCCGATCCGGCAGAAATGTTTTATCCGGAAGCTTAGGAGTCTTGACCTCGTGGATACGCGAGACGGGCAGCGCATATCCGTCATAAAGTGCCCCTCTTCTCGGGATAAGGGCTGCATAAGTCCCCGCATAAGGCTGTCGGTCGTCGGTTCTGCCGACATGGTGGAGAGACCCTTTACTAGTCATAGGCCTTGATTGGCGGCAGAGGCCGATGCAGACCCCTTCGATTCGACTAGACAAGTCATGAAGATTGCTCGGTTGGATGAGAATTGGGCCTCGTCCGTATATAATCTCGGCTACATGGCCGACCCCCTCTTCGTCCCCCCAACACCAGACGAGGACGATTGAGCGATCAACCAGCAAATCGAACCCCCTCTCAGCGACGCACCGGTGGCCATGGCTGAACCGACGCCCGACACGCTGGAGAAGGGTGTCACGGAGGAGACCCGAATGCGACACGATGACGAAAAGGAGAAGGATGACCCTAATGTCATCGGCTGGGAGGGCCCGGACGACCCAGAGAATGCCATGAACTGGCCGACGGGCAAGAAAGTGCGGCAGCTGGTCCTGATGGCCTTTAATACCTTCATCACGTAGGCGTCTTCCGGTGTTGCAGATCTTTCAGGATCAATCTAACCCGTCTGATAGACCCCTGGCATCGTCCATGTTCGCCCCCGGGGTCGGCGATGTGATGCGCGACTTCCAGTCGGACGACCAGATGCTGGCCTCCTTTGTCGTCTCCGTCTTCGTCCTGGGCTACATGGTCGGGCCCTTCATCATCGCGCCCATGTCGGAGTTGTACGGCCGCGTGCCGCTCTACCACGCCTGCAACATCCTGTTCCTGATCTTCACCATCGCGTGCGCCGTCGCGCAGACGCTGCCACAGCTGATTGTCTTCCGCCTGCTCGCCGGCATCGCGGGCGTCTGTCCTCTAACCATCGGATCCGGCACCGTGGCCGACATGGTGCCCAGGGAGAAGCGCGCGGGCATCATGGCCATCTGGGCGCTGGGTCCCATCATGGGCCCGGTGATCGGACCGGTGGCCGGGGGCTTTCTGGCCCAGGAGGAGGGCTGGCGCTGGGTGTTCTGGGTGATTGCCATTGCGGTACGTCCGGGGGTCTGGCTGACAACCACGACGGGATACTGACCAGAAGTGTTTCTAGACCGGCGTCATGACCATCGGCTGCATGCTCGCCTACCGCGAATCCTACGCCCCCGTCGTCCTCGAGCGCAAGACCGCGCGTCTGCGCAAGGCCACCGGTAACGAGCAGCTGCGCTCGATCTACGACCGAGGACGCATCTCCCGACAGCTGTTCTGGTTCACGCTGGCGCGCCCCATGAAGCTGCTGTTCCTCTCGCCCATCGTCTTCGCCATGTCCATGTTCGCCGCCGTCACGTACGGCTACCTGTATCTGATGTTCACCACGCTGACTCCGATCTTCGAGAGCGCCTACGGCTTCTCGCCGGGCGTGGCCGGTCTGGCGTATCTCGGCTTTGGCATTGGATCGCTCATCGGGCTCCTCGTGTGTGGCTTCGTGGCGAACCGCATCGCCATGTCGCACTCGGCCAAGGGCTGCTTCCGGCCTGAATCGCGTCTGCCGCCGATGCTGGTGGGCTGCTGGCTCATTCCGATCGGGCTCTTTTGGTATGGCTGGGCCGCTAAAGCGCGGACGCACTGGATCGTCCCGATCCTGGGCACGGGCGTCTTTGCCATGGGGCTGATGACCGTCTTCATGGCCGCCAACACCTACCTGGTCGACTCGTATCTGCTCCACGCGGCCTCGGTGACGGCGGCCAACACGGCGATTCGATCGCTCGTCGGGGCCGTGCTGCCTCTCGCCGGCCCGGCCATGTATGACGCCCTCGGACTGGGCTGGGGGAATTCGCTGCTGGCGTTTATCGCGCTGGCCATGTGTGCCTGCCCGCTGCTCTTCTGGAAATACGGGGAGACCATCCGCACGCATCCCCGGTTTCAAATCAAGTTGTAAGCAACGATCCGAGGCTCGTAGATGGCCTTCTTGCCGCTGCCCTGTCGGTTTCGATCATTTTCTGGCGTTTTTTCTTTGTTGGCTGGCTGGGAGGGGCGTGGCCGCATTCGCATAGCATAGAGCCATAGGACTGCATCATAGAGTAAATTGCATCGCATCGAGGAATCTCCACGCAGTGAATGGCCCCCTCAGAGCAAATAGTCGATCCCATTCCTTCAGCCTTTTCACAGGCTGGGAGAAGCCCCCGACCGAGTACCGAGCAGCCGGGGGGGCCTCAGCGGACACGACCAAGAGCACACTATGTACGACTAGTGGCCGGCAGCAGGGGTTGACGTGGTCCGGCAGGACACGACGATCCCTAGTCGGTTCATAAAGAAATCGCCCACCAGCTGTCTCGTCTGACAGCTTTTGCCCTGTCTAGTCCTCGAGTGGGAATTGACAAACAATCCCAAACCAACAAGAAACCTCGTCGTCGCCATGATCTTCGAGCCAGAGCTGCGGGTGGAAGTGCCCACCACCGATATCGTCTCGTATATCTTCTCCAACCCAGACTACGACCACAATGAACCGGTCCGTGTGCTCGAGAGCGTCACGGGCGCAACCGTGCTAACAGGGCCGACAGATGTACACGGATGTCCATAACCCCACGCGGTCGATTTCCTACAACCAGGCGCATTCGATTGTCCGGCAGCTGGTGGCCGGCCTCCGCGCCTGGGGAGTGAAGCCCGGCGATTGCGTCGCCATCCACTCGTTCAATGACGTACGTGTTGCGGTCCCGAGACAAAGAGGAGTGAAGCAGAGACACAGAGACTAAGCAGAGCGGGACTGCCACCGCCACAGATCTACTATAGTATGCTGGTGCTCGCCATCGTCGGCGCCGGGGGGATCTATACCGGCACCAACCCAGCCTACACCAGCCCCGAGCTCGCCCACCACTTCAAAGCGTCGCAAACCCGCTTCGTCCTCACAGAGCCCGAGCTGCTGAGCCCACTCCGAGGCGCCATGAAGGATGCCCAGATCCCCGCCAGCCATCTACGCATCTTCAACACCCAGCCTGACCAGCAAGTGCCCGCCGGAGAGCGCTCGTGGAAAGAATTCTTCGCCTGCGGAGAAGAAGAATGGCTCCGTTTCGACGATCTGAAGCGAGCAAGCGAGACGACGGCGGCGCGATTGTTCAGCAGTGGAACGACTGGATTGCCCAAGGCTGTGGCCATCACGCATCGCAATCTGATCGCCCAGCACCACCTGGTCTTTGAAATGAATCCTCGTCCCGATCCGGTATGCAATCCATTGCCCTATCTGGACGCGCGGACCGTTTCCTTGCTCTGATCTAAGTCGTGTTGTGTCTATGATTCTGCCGAACAAAGGCTGATGCTCCTCTGGATAGGTCTCGCGTGTCGTCGCCATCCCCGTCTTCCACGCAGCAGCCGCTCCATCCACCCATTTTGGCTCCCTCCGTGCGGGTCATCGCATCTTCATGATGCGTCGCTTCGATCTCGAGCTGTACTTGAGCACCAACGAGAAGTACCAGATCACCGATGCGGCCGTTGTGCCGCCTATCGTCATCGCCATCCTGATGACGCCGGCGTCGCACACTCGGCCCTGGCTGAAGTCGATCAAGGCGGCTGCCGTGGGCGCGGCGCCGCTGGGCAAGGATGCGCAGGCCAAGTTCCGTGCGCTCATCGGCGACAATGCCCCCTGCACGCAGGTCTGGGGCATGACGGAGACGTGCTGCATCGGCACCAAGTTCCCCTATCCCGAGCACGATGACACCGGCAGCGTGGGCCGTCTGATCCCCAACCTGCAGGCCAAGCTGGTCGACGACGCGGGCAACAATATCTCGGCCTGGGGCGTGCGTGGCGAGCTCTGCGTCCGCGGGCCTACCGTCACGCCGGGCTACTTCAACAACCCGCACGCCAACGCCGACTCGTTCGACCGCGACGGCTGGTTCCACACGGGGGACATTGCCTACTGCGACGAGGCGACCCGCAAGTGGTACATCGTCGACCGCAAGAAGGAGCTGATCAAAGTGCGGGGCTTCCAGGTGGCGCCCCCCGAGCTGGAGGCGGCGCTCCTGGCGCATCCCCAGATCGTGGACGCCGCCGTCATCGGGCTGTCCGGCGTGCTCCCTGATAGCGAGCTTCCGCGGGCCTACGTCGTGCGGCGACCCGGCTCGGGCGATGGCCTGATGGAGCAGGACGTGCAAAGCTACATGGCCGAGCGCCTGGCCAAGTATAAGGCGCTGACCGGCGGCGTCAAGTTCGTTCCGGCCATCCCCAAGAATGCCAGCGGCAAGATCCTCAAGCGTGTCCTGCGCGAGGAGAGCCAGAAGGAGATCAAGGCGGGCCAGGGGCCGAAGCTGTGAGCGAGAGCTCGCGACATTATATACATTGGGGCTGGTGGGCTCTGTAGTTGTGTAGATACTCTCTATAGTAGACCGAGCCCCCGTTTCTTGATGACTTGCCCGCTATCCAAAGATCTTCTTGAGCAGCCCTTTGCGTGGCGGTGGCTCCGATGCCACGAGTCCGATCTGCAACCGTTCTTGAAATCGTCGCAGGATGGCATCACGGTGGTATTTCTTGAACTCCTTGGTCCCGTCCTTGCCTGCGACCTTGTAGAGAACTGGCAGCGAATGTGATGGATGGGTTAGCCTCATCGGTCCGGTGCTCCATGCGAAAGGCACAGCATACTCTTCTCACCTCCCGGATGCTCTGTCAGGTAGTCGGTCAAATTGTAGACACCGTCATTGATGATCACCCAGAAATCCCCTTTGGTACGGTGCTCGGCTACATGTTGGCGCGAGTAGACGGCTTGGGAGACGGATGACTCCGCGGACGAGGGAGCGGACATGGTAAGGACGGACGAGAGACAGGAGAAAGGACAGACTCTGCGTCGAATCCCTCGCATCCCTCGTGATAGCGCCATCTTTTATAGTCTGTTCGGAAGCGGGGTCCGTCGGCTCGTGAACTATGCCGTGCCACGGCTCGAGATCTGCACTGGTGCTAAACTAAAGGCGTGGATGCAGGGCATCTCTCGCGGGGACTGAAGTATCGTGAGGTCTACGTGGTGGCTTTGAAGGAGCTCAGGTCATATATAGTCATTATTATCAACACAACAGGTAGCCGGCGCTCTACAAGCCCAAATCAATGTCCCGCAGCATATCGGTGATATTGGAGAGTGAATCGCCCAATCCCCCCAAGTCAGAAAATGCCGAGTCATTGCCCAAGAAGCCCTGCACCGTGTCAAGCAGCACCGTTATAATCGGCACCTGGGCCGTCAAAGTGAGGTTGTTCAGCACCCGCTCGAAGTAGGGAATGTGCTTCCCGTTGTAAACCGTCTGGTTGCCCGTCGCCGAGAGCTCGATGTTGCCCTCCCGAATAGCAGCAGCGTTGTTCTCGAGGATTTGGCCCAGATTGTCCAGGACAGTGCCGATTTCCAGTCGCCCACTCAAGTCGACTGTGTTGTTCCCCGGTTTGAGCACCACATTTTGGATGAGTGCTTGGCCCAAGACGAGGTCCTTGCTCTGCAGATTGAGGGTGACATTGCCCAGGGCGAAGGTGACTACCGAGTGGTTCGGTAAGACTGCCTGTCCTCGCAGATTGGTCCCATCATCCTCAGCTGGGATGAGCAGACGGGCACGGTTGATGGCGAAGCCGCGCAGCTCGTCCAACCCTATATCCTCATCAGCATGGGTGTCTTCGCAGACGGTGGTGAGAGACCTACCAGCCAGCTCTACGTCCTTGTCCAGCGTCAGATCTGCCTTCAGTGCCCCGAGATGAGCGCGTGTTGACCCTTTGGCTGACAGGATGAAACTTTTAGAGTGAACTGCCTGGGTGAGTGCGTCTACCCATTCGTCCTCGTCCTGAATCTTCGTGTTGGTTTGCGTAACGTGCATGCTCGTGTGTCCGTCCAGGGTGTATCCGTCCAGATTGACGGTGAGATAAGTCACCATGGGCTTGATCGCACGGTTGAACAGATGCAGAGCAAGGGGCTCGGTCCGGACTTTCAGACCCGCAGGCACGGTCAATGCCGTATCAATGCTAAAGGTGATGGTGTCCGGCGTGGGATCAATGATGTTGGCACTGTAGACGGGCAAATCGGTGTCATCGACGATCCGCTGCGCAATGGCAGGGATGATATAGATGAAGCTGCCCCAGGAGACTACCATTAGTGTCCATCTGGCTCTCACACTGCCGTGGTTTCTGGCCAAAACTTACAACAGTGGCAGGAAGATGGCCAAAAAGACAATGGCGCCGATGAGATAACAGCACCAGAACCGTCGCAGATGACGCTTGACCTTGCGATTGGTAGCTCGAATGCGACCCGGCTTCTCCGCTGAGATGGATTCGACATGCTCAACATCTGTGCCCGCGGCCCTGGCCAGCTGTTTGTTTGTCTCCTCCGGGTTGAACGACCCCCGGTTGGCCCCGAGAGCCCGCTGGGAGGCCTTGTACATATCGCCCACAGCCATGATGCCAACACCTATGAGAGATATCAAACTGCAACACAGGCCAACAGTCTAATCTCTACATACAGGAATGGCCAGGAACGAGGGAAAATCCAGGGGGAGCTCAATCCTTCACCAAACGAGGGTCGCCTCCCCCTCGCGGCTCCCTAGATTCCCTCTCTTATACAACGCCGCAAAGCCACCGAGAGGCGACCATGCTCCCCCAGCTTGCTATGACAAATTAACTTCACCCCAGTGGACTGGCCAGAGTCGCAATCACGACGATCTGGCCGTGAAAATGCGGAGGATCTGCCTGAACCCCGCCAACTTCCCCTCGATTCCTCCACCGCGGTCGAACGGTTGGCACGACGATCCAATCCTAGAGGCTAAATTTGATTCGCGCAGGACTTGGTGGCTCTGGGCAGAGTGTCCGGTCCGCGGTTGATGAGATCTATAAACATATGATTCCGCCAGACCGCTGAATATCACGGACTGGGCCCAAGGGACGGTGTTGGCTGCGATCCCACCACGCGTCTGGGAGAAATTCCTTATAATAACCCCGACGAGCAGACATGGGCAAACTAGCTTTCATGTGGAGGCTTCTGATTCCGGTCGCCAGCCATTCTCTTTCCTGATATACCGCAAATCTCCACGATGACGTCCGTGTCCTCCGTCTCATCGGAGCATGAAAAGGCTCCTGCTCCGGCCACTGCCCCGGCGCCCCCTCAGCTTGAGCATCCTGAGCTGATCCAGAAGATTGTCCAAGAGGGCCTCATTCTGGGAGGAGGTGCGGCGGCCATTCTCCTGCAGGTAGCCAATCCAGGTGTGGCCAAAGGCGTCGACAGGCACAGCAACTTTGCCTACCGTCCGATGGACCGGCTACGCACGACCATGACCTTCGTCTACTCCATGGCCTTTGGGACGCCCGAAGAAAAGCGCCAGGTGGTCGAGATGGTCCATCGCGCCCATGCCCCCGTCAAGGGCGCCGACTACGATGCCAACAACAGCGAGCTCCAGATGTGGGTGGCTGCCACACTGTATGCCGTGGGCGTCGAGATGTACGAGATGGTATTTGGCGAGATGGACGCCGACACAGCTGAGCGTCTCTACCGCGAGTACGCCATTCTCGCAGTCTCCCTGCGAGTGCGTCCAGAACAATGGCCCGTTGACCGCAAGGCCTTCTGGACCTATTGGGACGAAATGGTGGCCACGATGGAGATCACCGACCACGCCAGAAATGTGGCCGCTGAGCTACTCTACAACAAGAACCTGCCCCTACATTTCCGCGTGATGATGCCTTGGGTGCGACTGATCACTGCCGAGCTGCTGCCCCCTCGTATTCGCAAGGCTTACGGATTGAAGACGACCAAGGTTCATCGTGGCGCCTACAAAGCCACCGTTTCCTTCGCCCGCGCGTTTTATCCTTTTGTCCCAAAATACATTCGCACGTTCCCCAAGCGATACTATCTCAAGGACATGCGACGGCGGCTGAATAATACCGATAAGGTGATTTAACGAGGTGGTGTCTTTAAATAGTAGTCCTCCTTATATAGTTCCCGACATGCCTATCTGGGAGTCTTTTCGCCATGACACTTTTTTCAATAATTAGACTATCACCGAGACACAGTCCTTGTCTGCTTCTTCCACCCACTCAGATGACTTCCATCCCTCGCTCTCCATTCCTCTCTCGTCGTAGACTAACGCCGTTCTCCACTGTGGAGAGCCGAGTTGCCGCGGGAGCCAAGCTTCCTCTCCGCAAGGACTGCGCGGGGCTTCGACGATCTAAGCTGGGAACGTGGCCGATGGGCAAGGACCAGCTGCTGACGAGGGGCTGGAATTGGGGGTGAGTGGTCTGGCGCAGTGGGATCATGCCCCCGGTGCGGGCAGGATTGGCCCTAACGCTCGCCATCTGGCCTGGTTGGTGGGCATCAGGCATGGACCAGGGGATGTTTCGAGCGAGTCAGCAGCAGAGACGTTTTCGAGCTAAGTGACGCTGACTCGACCGCAAAACAGCCGGTGTACGGCAGGCCGGCGGCCATGGATTCTGCGCCGCTGGTAGTGCATGTTGATCCATCCCAACCTGCCTATGGCAATGCCATGCACTCTTGCCCCTTGGCAGCCAGTGCAGGGAGCCCGTCACGAGTCAAAGATGATGGACCCAGCCCGGAACTGACTTAGCCTGGCGAGCGAAGCTGCTGGTAGAGGTAGGCCTTTCATCATCCCCGCACCTGGGTTGCACCTCCTGGCCTCATCCAAGCCCATCCAGATCGAATCTCGTCGATCCCACGCCATCACGATCGTGATTCCTCCGAGCGACACTGCCCCCCCCAACGTGCTCATGCTGCGACGCACACGAAGAGCTCCCAAGGCATGCTCGTGGTGTCATCACCGCAAGGTGCGCTGTGATGCCTCCATCCGCGGGTGTCCTTGCACGCGATGTCGACAGGACGGACGTCCGGAATGTGTGCTGAGGGGCAAGTTGCCGCGGAAGTAAGTGACCAGTATCCTTATCCAGTACCAGCAGCATCGGGCCGCTCAATGGCGGCCAGCGCATACAGAAGCTTACCACTCGGCCTCTTTTCACAGCTTCGGTGGCTTCGTGGCCGCGCAGAACGCTGACCAGAGCGACCCCAATATCACCCGTGGCCGCATCGAATCCCTCTCCCACAGTAATCCCCAAATCGATCATATTCGCGCTCTCTTCCCCGACCCGGAGCCCCAGGATGTGCCTGCGCTGCCTCCCGGCCATGTCAACTACACGCGCTATCGATTCCTGCACTTCCAGGGCGCAACCACATTACCCCGCGAGGATGTGGCCTTCCTCAGTTCCAAAGGCGCCCTCGCTGTCCCTGAACGGAGCTTAATGAACGAATTTATCCGCCAGTACTTCCTACAAATCCATCCATCGCTGCCGGTGTTGGACGAAGTAGCTGTGTGGGAGATTTACGAGCAGCGAGACATGGAAACTCACGCGGGCCAAATTTCCCTGTATCTTTTCCAGGCATTGCTCTTTGCAAGCTGCCCAGTACGTTGGCTCGACTCGATAGACCGCGGGATTCCACTGATACCAGGCAGTATGTGTCGCAGGAGACGCTGCAAAAATGTGGCTTCAGCGACAAGCGAACCGCACGAAACACACTGTACAAACGAACCAAGGTGAGTTCATCCTCTGCGAACGCTCACAAGATATCTCAGCTCACCAGGATAGTTTCTCTTTGATCTGCAAGGCGAAGACCGTCCTTCCATCCTCGCCCAGGGCGCCGTGCTCCTTACCCTCCATACCTCTGCCGAAGAGCCGCAGGCAGGTAGTCTCTGGCTCACACGTGCCATTCAGAGCGCCATGATTGTGGGAAGTCAGCCTGGCCCTTTCGAGGAGGTGGATGCGTCAAGCAAGAAGCGACTGTGGTGGTCTCTCATCCTGCGAGACCGCAGTCTCTGCCTCGGTCTGCGACGCCGTCCCCAGGTCACCTCTGCCGGTATCAGTATGGCTGCCGACCTGCTCGAGGAGGCAGACATGGCGGAGGAAATCCATTCCTCGCGAGTATACAACCCTGAGACGAAGCGGATGTTGTTGAAGGTGCTGCAAGAGCAGTGTCGCCTAGCGGTAATGCTGACCGAAATGATCTCCTTCGTCTTTGCTTCCCACGGGCTGTCGGCTCCATCAATGTCATTGGAACAATTCCGCGAGTCTTTAGCAACAGTCAGTCGGATCCGAGCATCGCTGCAACAATGGGAAACCTGTTCCCAGCTGTCGTCTCTGCTGGACGGCCACGTCCCCGAGGCGGTCACGCTATTCACGAGGTTCACCTACATGTACTACCAGTAAGTGGATTTTGCTTGTGCTGCAATGGATAGTCAATATACTCATAGTAGTTGTCAGCACCGCACGAATTGACTTAGCTCATTACGAAGCTCTTCTCCTTGAGAACCATCTCATGTTTACGGGCGACAACTACATGAAGCAGTTGTGGGAGACAGGGAACACCCTTCGCGATGCGATGGACCAACTCATCGATGTGATGGAGTACTTCAGCCGCGAGGGCCGAGCCCAAAACCTACCCCTGAGCATGTAAGTCTCTGTTTCCAACGTGACAGGATAATGTTAGGGTGGAGGCTAACGGAACATCAGACTGGCCTACGTCGGCATGCCACTGGTTCTAACCGCCATCGACCTGAAGCTGTCGCCATCCACCTCCGAGATGGATGTGCGACGACGAAGACTGGATGCACTCGGCGAGATCATCCGGCATTCTGGCCGGGTGTACGATGTCACAGACTTCGTCAGCGCTGGGGCGAACCACATCCTGCAGCTGGCCTATATAACCGCACAACACCTGTTCCTGCGCTGGGATCAAGAACCTGCCTCCCCAGGGCCGACGTGCATTGGATCGGTCTCCAGCCAAGGTGGCCAAAAGCCCGGAAGTACCGACTTGGTGCAGACTCCGTCGCGCACGGCAGGCGGCCGGGCCAACTGCTGGTTCGATGCCTTTTTGCGCTATCCTCGCGCGTATCTCCTGATCTCCACATCAGTAGACTATAGTCTGTCGGTCGGACGGTTGCCGTATGATAGTGCCTTGCCTGAGTTAGTTCGGTCTATACCACCGATTGGGATCGGCATTCGCCTGCCCTGGACGATCAACAGCTCCGGGGCCTCTCCCCAGCGACCCCGGTTGCCCGAGCGAGCGAGGTCGACCGCCAGACACGCTACTGGCATGCGGTCTCCGGTCAAGACCCTGACCCCAGGCAGCTCGACGAGTGTAGACCAGGTTCGAATAGAGGCTCAGTCGGTGCAACACGATGGGCCGGTGTTGGACGACCTCTCTGGCGCAGGACCCGGGGACCACGGCGACATGTACGACGAGGCCAACCCCGATGGCCAGGTCAATCTGGATTATTTGTATCTGGACGCCATTCAAGTAGATCCACCAGACCAACAAGCGAACCCAGACGACTTCGGGGTATTTTCCTCGGCTCATATACATGAGACAGAGGCGGAACGCTGGCAGCTGAGAGAGACCACCGCATCATTTGATCCATTGATCAGCTCGTGGGTGCAGGAGTTCTTTGAAGGAGGATATAGCAGTCCAGTGCCTGGAGCTGCAGGAATGGATGTGGATGGAGCAATCGTGTTGGACGGATAAAATATTTGAACTCGGCGGACCGGCTGCCGGGGGAGGGGGCATGTGGAGTTTTGGACTTTAGTTTATTGGAATCAATGACATGCAATTCCGCTTCAAACGCCGTATTCTACAACTGCCGAACCGTCTTTTGTACAGGCCGAAGCTGATAGTTTGCGGTACAGGATCTGATGTGATGATGGTCTAACCCTCAGAGGTGACAGTGAGCTTGGGCCGCCCTCTGCGCCCCAAGAGCTCTGGGAGAAGCTTCCGAAAAGGAGTTCCATGAGCAACCTGGACGTTTCAAAGACCGCCTGGGCAATATTACGGCTGTTCTCTCCCCCAATCGTGTCTTGGGCGCACTCACATGCACTGGGCTGCCCGAGATCCGAAGCGGTTCGGCATCAGGACGGACCTCGATCCCTCTTTCGACGGTCAATGCATACTGAAGGAAGGGTCCCATGATCTATGCCAGCTAATACTACTACTACTACTATTACTGGGCAACGTGGACCCTGTGGGAGGCAGAATCGACCTCCGCAAGTTTCCTGGGAGCAAGATGTGTACACCAAGACGTGGAATACCGATTACTTTGTGAAGAAATAGGGCCGCTCGAGCTGCTAATAGAGTAGAGAGAGCGACAAGAAGACTGACGGCTTTCATAAAGCCACTGGCCATCTAATGTGTGCGAAAGCCACCCATAAGCCCGCAGGCGAAGCATCTCATCCGGCTGGGATCTGACTTCCTAAACTCAGGTCCACTGGACCAGATGATGAGTCTACTAGACAATGCATCAAAGTTGCTCACTCCGGGGCTGTTGATGATGCTACAGTGTTGCTGGATGGACTTGGGCCATTGACCGCTGACGACAACAGCAAAGAAGATCAAGGGGCTTGTTAAGGAAACGAACAGTCTGCTAAGTCCCAGGTTCAATGAAGACGTCAAACGTCTCTGCTCACTTTGCTGAACGGCAGGGCAATCTTGACCCCCAGACATGGCCAAAGACACCAAAGGTATGATCACCAAAGCAGGGCGGCTCGTCACAACTGACAACCTGGACAAAATGGAGAATTTGAAGACTGGTGCTGTAAACCTCCTCACAGCCCAGGCGGTTCGACGGTTGAAGACAGCGCCTGATCAAGTGGCAGATCTAGACAAAAGAGCCTGTCGGAAGTTGGCCGGGTGTGCTCGACCTAGCGTTTTGATAACCCACCAGTCTGTCGAGCAGATCCGCGAGCTCATCGACAATGCAGGTATCCTATCCATCCCTGCCGAAGATCGAGCCTCTCGTCCACAAGGGCGCTGCCCTGTTGACACTGGAGCTGAGCAGGGATATCGATTCGTTGATCAGCATCCCTGGTTCGTTCTTCGATGTGCCCGATCTGATGTATCAACTGCAGGAGCTTCTCAGACCCATTCTCCAGTCGAGTCGTGTAGAAAAGGGAAAAAACCACCAGCTTTATCTCGAACGACAAGGAGCTGCTGACCCCTGAGGGCGTGCAAAACATCCGTCGGCTCCTTCACACAGTATCAAGGGGATTGACCCCCGATGCTCCAATGAATGCAGACGCTACTGAATACCGCCACAGGCTGCTGAACGAATGGCATGCACACTAGATCAGCACACTGATTGACAGTGTGACTAGCCACCTGACGCCGTCGCTGAACGCCCTACCCACAGTGCTGGAGAATCTCGGCGACTTGCTCACGGCCGAGGGCATTCAGCAGATCCAGGAGTCATTAAAGGCCCTAGTGCCGATGATTACACCAGAGCTTATAGAAGAGGCGCAAGACCTACTGGAGAATATTAGGGGATAGTTGACAACGTGAGATAGACACAGAGTCATTTAGAGAATATATTCGAGTTGAGATTGATATTCCGATCCAACGGTTACAGATGGCAACGCATACAATATCCGGTGTCGATATTGGTCGTTTCAAAAGGGCATTCCCGTGATTGAAATTGATATTGAGATCCCAGATGTGAGTGAGGACTCGATGCTGGAGATGGAAGACTGCACTCTTCGATGTGTTATGCCAAGATGGCTCCGAGTATCTCCGACTCATGGTCATAGTTTGTCGAGAGTGGTAGTCAACCAGACGCACATCTATAGGATCGTCGGAAAGCCACTACGAACAGATTGAGCAATAGAACAGCCCAGTGGTTCCCACTGTTCCGTTCGAAGACTGGATATAGCTGCCCTGGTATAGCCGCGTGGAACAAGATCTACGTAGCCTTAGTCGTTTCCATCTTCCCAGTCACACGGTTCCACCGATAGACCGGACCTTTTCCGACGTTATAATTGTAGTAGTTGTTGGTTCCTCCGGATACAATCGCCTTGCGAAAGGTGATGTTAATGCGGCCCTGCTGAGCCTGAGCGCTCTTGCGCTTGGGAATACTATGCAGCCAGTGCGACTGCGTCTCGCCCCTCATGACCATCAAATCTCCTGGGGCGAGAGAGAATTTCAACGGCTGTGAGTCTGGCAGTTTCGCCGATTCCTCTGCCATCGGCTTATGTTTCAAGAGGAAGTCTCGCGATGCACCCAGCGACAAGGATGCGATGGTCGGGTTCGCTCCCAGGAACCGTTCGTCATCCGAGTGGTAGGAGATACTGTCGTCACCAGACGCGTAGTAATTGACCAGACAGAAGTTGTATGTCGTCCCATCCCCCGTGGCTGCCTCGACGCGTTGGCGCAGAATCTCCAGACAGGCGGGCAGTGGACGCGGCGCATACTGGTATTTGTCGCGTGGGACGGCTTTCCGGGAAGTGCGATCGACCAGCCTCATGGATTCAAAGCTATTCGAGGCAGAGACAGAATTAGCGACAAACTGCGCTGTCTCGTCGACGCCAAAAACGGCGGTGAAGCGCGGCGTGGTGATCTGGGCTTCGGTCGGGCCACGACGGATGGTGTATCGAACGCGGTAGAACGGTAGCTGGTCGCGCAGACAGTGGAAAAGATCTCGAGCTAACGGCGGCGGAAGAAAAGGTTGGAAATAAAGGAGATCAAGGTGCGGACGGTCTGCGATTGCTCGTGGTGGCTTGGGGTCCAGTGTCGCCAGCGCGTTGGCGACCTGTTCTGGTAGCTCGACAATGGGGAATGGATACGTGGGATGGTGACTGGCTGGTGCATTTTCATCCAGTCGCGGTCGCTTCGCCTGGGCGACTGGAGGGAAGAAGGATTGGATCCGCTTAGACATGCTCTATGGGTCTTGCGATGGTGGTCTGGCTGTGATAAGTGGTATGGTGAATATAATCATGAAGTGCTGGAATTAGGGTTACGCACAACCCCAAGGAATGTTCATCTTACCCCCCGAGCCATCACAGCGATACCTCGCGAGTCAACTGCTGCAGAAAACACGTCAATTGTCTGCTGCTCGCGCTGAGTGGTAGAAATTTTCCGCCGTTTCCTTGCATCGCGGGGGATGGTAGTATGGTTGTGTCTGACCCGTCATGATTGGCGCCAACGAGGTCGTCTTCTGCAGCAACAGCGCACAAGGCCCCTGTCGATACGACACAGCCCTCGAGTGCAGCGAGAACACTGCTAGAGGCGCGTAGAAACGGTTGTTCGACACGGCAGAGCGATATGGGAGGTGTGGGACGGAGACTTGGGGAGCCGCACAACGATGGACCGGACGTATATGGTGCTATAGTATCATCATCTGGGCATCTTCTCGGCATTCCTTCGCCTCAACTCCAAGCAGCGGCAGAGGCTCGTGAACAAGGCCGGACGGCTGGCAGGCCTCGATATATCTCACCCCGAGCAGCGCACCAAGACGGCTGGATGTAACTCTACGTTTCACCCTCAGTTTCTCCGCCTATCAAACCCCGAGCAACGTCAGGTAAGATTGGAGAGAACTACTACTAGGATAAATTTGACAAGGACTTAGTGATAAACCGGTGCTGATCCAAGACCGCGTTGGATACGCGCTTCCCGACATGCCCTTTTCTCCGGACCATCCGGTGCCATCAGCCGTTTCTCCTGTTCTCCCATCCACGTGGAGGGAAATGGACGCAGTATGAAGCAGTTCCGATCCCACGAAACTACGCTCTGGCGTCGTCGAACTGGCGCAAAGCCCCAAAGCCACACGCGTGAGCCGGACTTTGCGGGGAAGCTTTTTGCTCCCCATGACTCCGGGGGGGGATGACGAGCCCTGGGCCCAGCCAGTCTGGTCACATACCAAGACGCCTTGGATTCGGTGGCGTCGACGATGACTGCGCCGGATCCAATCACACTGGGGGTCAATATGAATGAAAGAGCATCAGGCGATGGGCACAGGCCAGTTTTGTTGGTGGTACAATCCTATCTAGGCAATTGATGCACAGTGTCTGACCAGCCAGCGATGCTACTGCTGCCACTTTCAAGAAGATCCCCCGCAGGACTCGCTCTATTTAAACGAAAGGACGGACAGCCTGACCGGGGCTTTGTTTCGCCATCTGTTATCCGCTCTGTTGGCTTGTGAGAGCGGTGCTGGCAGGTTGACGTGCCCCTAAGTCGTCACGATGAATCTCCCCAAGTCCTACAATGTGTACTTCCTGTGCGGGTTCATCACCCTGGGTGAGTCTTTGACTGTCCTGACCAATGCAGGGGATACCGGAATAACAGCTATCGCTAGGTGGTGGTCTGTTCGGGTTCGATATCTCGTCCATGAGCGGTATGTATAGATCTGTCTCTTCCCGATATCCTCGTTGGTTTGCTGTTCTTCTGTCTGGCCCACGTGTGAGAACAGAGTGGTAGCTCATCCCCCCAGGTGTCCTTGGTACTCGTGCCTACACCAACTACTTCCAAGTGGGCGATGGCAACTACAAACAGGGTGCCATCACCTGCGCCATGCCCTTTGGCTCCCTCGTGGGTGCCCTCGTCTCCAGTTTCATCGCCGATAAGTTCTCGCGGGTGCTCGCCATCCAGATGTCGACCATCCTCTGGATCGTGGGTTCGATCTTCCAGACCGCTTCGAATGGCATCGCGCTGCTGGTCGTCGGCCGTGCCATTGCCGGCGGCTGCGTGGGCATCTGTTCAGCTATGGTGCCGGTGTATCAGGCCGAAGTGGCGCCCAAGGAGATTCGAGGCCGGGTGATCTCCCTGCAGCAGTGGGCCATCACCTGGGGTATCCTGATCCAGTACTTTATCGTAAGTTCTCTCTCGTGGCCATCCCCGCCGGGCATCTATCTGTCCAGGACCTTCGAGGTCATCAACCTCGTGTTGACCCTGGGATGAACAACACGGTTGCCCAACACTCATCTCGAACCCGATGCCTCTTCCTCTTCATCTTTTCCCACCCCAACCCCCGCTAACTCTTGCAGCAATACGGTGCCAGCAATGTCGACGGCGGTCCCACCAACCCTACTCAAAGCACCGCCGCGTTCCGCATCCCCTGGGGCATCCAGATGGTGCCGGGCTTCATCCTCTTCTTCGGCCTCTTCTTCTTCCCCAAATCCCCCCGGTGGCTCGCCGGTAAAGACCGCTGGGACGAGGCCAAGCTCGTCCTGGCTAATCTCCACGGCAAGGGTGATGCCAACCACCCGAAGGTGCTGGCTCAGATCCGGGAAATCGAAGAAGCCCTGGCTCTCGAAAATGCTCAGGCCAACACCAGCTATCAAGAGATGATGCAACCACGCATTCTGAAGCGGGTTGCCCTGGGTATGAGCCTTCAAATGTGGTCCCAGCTATGCGGAATGAACGTGATGATGTACTATATCGTCTATATCATGCAAAGTACCGGGACTGGTTCACCATTATTGACGGCTTCCATCCAATATATCCTCAACACCGCACTCACACTCCCCGCGATCATGTACCTGGACAAATTCGGCCGGCGGAAGGCGATTCTCATTGGATTCGGCCTGCAAGCCATCTTCCTTTATCTGGAAGGGGGTCTCCAAGCGGGCTTTGGCGCCCCCAACCCCGGGGATGACCCCGCCCTGGACGCCATCTCGTGGACGGTTGCTGACCACCCCGAGGTGGGGAAGGCCATCATTGCGCTCTCGTACCTGTTCGTGTGTTCATTTGCCACGACGATCGGGCCGACGTCCTGGACCTATCCCGCCGAGATCTATCCAGCCAAGGTGCGGGCCAAGGCTGTGTCCTTGGCGACGGCGTCCAACTGGACCTGGAACTGTCTCCTGGCCCTGTTTGTGCCACCGCTGCTGTACTCGATCAACTGGAAGATGTATATGATTGTAAGTGTGCCTCCATCTGACGCAGGTGTTACCGTGCTGACGGAATCTAGTTCGCGGCATTCAATACGGCGGCCTTTATTCACATGTTCCTGACGGCGCCGGAGACCAAGGGCTACACCCTGGAGGAGATGGATGAGGTGTTTGACAGCGGCGTGCCGGCCTGGCGCAAGTTGCAGAAGGGCAGTCGTCTGGACGAACTGGCACAGGAGATTGCCCAGGGCACGTTGAAGGAGACGTCGACAGGCGCTGCAGTGAGTCCCGAGAAGCAGGTGTAAGAGAACGTTTGATCGTGGGCTGTGCGTGGCCAGAGGCAGGACGCTGGTTCGGACCAGTACCGCGGCGCCGCTACATGCTATGGGGGAGTGAGAATGTCAATGTTATTGTGTGCTCTTAATATCAATTCTGCCGCGGAGAGACCGACTCCCTACTAGGTATGTATGAAGCACAGTAATGGCACGTAGCCGCGGTGGATCCATGGACGAGGGGGTCAGGATCATCAAGGTACGGAGTGTTGAATGAGGCCGTGTTCATGAGGCAGGGCCTTTCATTCCATGTTCATCTTTGTAGAAGGTCTGTGTGGAAGGTTGTGTGTTCAATTCTAGGTCGTGTTCTTCGTCTCATCGTATCGTGATCTTGAATTGCATCCCGTTGCCACCTATGATTATTGCCTTGCATCCAGATTCCACCCCAGCCAAATCGCATGTCAGCTGCCTCGGGCGAACCACGGAACAGACGGCAAAAATATTACTGCCAAGAGGCCATCTCGGCAAAGTAAACGCTGTTGGAAGTGAAACCACCCAGCAAACCTTATTGCGTGGAGGTCATTAGCCTAGCTGAAACTAAGTCCCACCGGAATCGTGACAGCCACGGAGGAAATCCTGAATCTCGCATACCAACACGGTGCTCAGAAAATGTCCATGCAAGAGTTTCAGACTGACCTCCAGGATCTACAACCAACTGATTGAATCTGCGGCTCTTCCCAGCGATGCACGAACTGTTGATACACCAATGGGAAACCACCCAGAATGGGCGAACGGCAAAGGAGAAAAAAAAAAAAAAAGGGAAGAAAAGGAAAGCGTGAGAGACAGAGTTTGCGTGAAGATGAATTCAATACGTAAGTGGTATAAAGAAAAATCTAGAATGGAACGAAAAAGCCCCAGGAAAGACCAAACGAATGACCGACTGTATCCACCCCCCCCCTCCAACCAACCCCGTGCATTATCTACGTAAAGAAGTCAATTAGTACCGTTGCGCTCTATTATCGTCCATCACCTCCACCGTCTGCGAGACATCCACGGTCTTGTGAATGCCCGTCGCCCCGGCGCTGTCGCTCGTAGAGGCCATATCCACCGCGCCAGCATAGGTGATCAGATGGCTTTGATCGTTCCCAAACTCGTTCTCGCGGTCGAGCCGGCTGCCCGTGACGGAGAAGCCCTTGGCACTGGCCCCCTTCATCTTGCTGAGATGGACGGACGAGTCCTGTTTATAGTAGTTGTTGGAGTTGTAGGCCTTACTGCGGACTTTCCGCAGGACGATATTCATCGTCGGCAAGCAGGCACAGATCAGACCGACGCCGCCCTCGGCATTCCTAGCACCCCCGTTAGTGAGGCATCGAGCGCCGACGAGGGCCGATACATACCCGGAGAGAATCACACAGATGAAGACAATGGTCATATCGGGGGAGGAACCGTCCCGCAGCACCAGCACCAGGCGATACAGACTGAAGGCCGTGGCCAGCCCTCCGGCCGACAACATGCCCGCGACCCGAAGCTTCTTGTTGCGCGACATTTGCAATGACCAGGTCAAGGGGAGCGGCAGGATCAGGATAATCAGGTCACTGACGACACTGATGACGGAGTCGGCAATCAACGCCGCGCGCTGGTCCAGACATGAGGCCTTCTCATCCTGCGTCCAGTACGCCGGGACCGGATCGCACATGCGGATCTTGACGATTTCGGCGACGGTGTAGTAGACGCAGAGGCACGCGAGGAAGACGTAGATGAAAATGATTTTCGACTTGTATGGCGAGAAGATGCGGATGAGAATCGACAGCAGGGCGATCTTGGTTAACAGGGCCATGGGGCAGTAGAGCACGGTAGCGATGTAGCAAAACTTGCGGAAGAGCACCTGATCTTCGTCCGAGACCTCGTCAATGTGATATCCTCCGCCATATTTTCCGACTGGAAATCATCGGGGTCAGCCGAGTCCGAGTTGGGAGAGCGAAGGAGTCGGTCACCTACCGATGATGGCGATGCCACAGTATCCCATGAAGAGGGCCTATTGGGAAGTCGGTTAGCGAGGCCATTGGATCCGCCTGGAAAACGAGAATGACTTGCCCATGCGACAAGGCATGATGCTTTGAAAAGATGACGTTAGTACCACTGTCGGAAGCTGTATAGTCGGAGGGAGCCTCACTATCTTCCACGCCCACAAATTGCTTATAATACACGCGGATGCCAAATCGCATCGCAACAAAGATGGTGACAATGGGGATACACAGACATTGTGTCACGAGATTGACGGTATTGAGTACATCTTGGGGGTCCTGGACAGTCATGATGAGGGTATCAACCGAGCATGGTGGGAGGAAAGGACCGGGACGACTTCAGATCTCCAGCCCAGTCTGTGCGGGAGGACGGACGGGGAACAATAAATACAGAGCCCCCAGGCTCAGCGCGATGGAGCCATCGCGATGGCTGCGATTTGTCCGCAATTTTGCTGGACTCCGCCAGGCGGACGAGCCAGTTCAGGGCAATGGAGAACCACTTCCCTCCTCGGAGGCCCATCAACCGTTGGCCCCGTCGTTCCCTTCCTTCTCCAGTCAAGCATTGCATCCTACCGCGTGGATTTGGCATGATCAGCTCGTCATGCAGGCGGCGAGACACCACTAACGCCCCTTGGTTCGGCATGGGGATGGAGAAGGCGACCACGAGAAATGAACGCAAGACCCAACCAGGACCCGCCCAGTAACTTTCGACGGGGCTCATGTCGCTCCGATTAGTCTGGAGTCGGTGGAGACGCGGTGATGGCTGTGACAGGTCTCTGGTCTCCTATCTGGAAGGGCACTAAGCCCAGGGGGTTTCAAGAATCAGACCAGAGAAGAAGCTCATAGGGCATATTGATCCTGCTCCTCCTGGCTAGCTACATACTCCCAAGGACATACTCTGTCCGGAAGACTCTGTATGTCGTCGAGGACCCAGGCTCTCCCAGCCTTTGCGCCTTTGCCCAGAGATGAGGACCTCACTTTGCCAAACTCTCCATGCTCCCCATCTAACCCTTTCCGCCAACTCGTGCCCCCAGATGACCCTACGTCGGCGAGGACCCTGGCCCCAATCAGGGGGATCATCAGCTTGGCCTAGGAACGGGGAACAAGCCAGCGGAGGCCCCGACAGCATCCCGATGAACGTGCCTGGAAGGAAAGAAGAGTAGTACTACGGAGTACTCCGTACGCCAGAAGGGTTAAAAGGGGCGGACCGCGGCAATCACCCAGGCTCGAAGGATTCGCTAGGGAGCAATGGTGTGCACTCGGCAAGCCCTAAGAGCATGGCCAAGACGAGATGGGCCAGCGTCACTGGATAACCTTTCGCTTCGCGACGTCCCAGTGGAACCACTCCACTGTCTGGCGTTGCCATGACTAAACCACTTTGGAGGACCGCTCTTTCTGCTTTGGCAAACGCTCGACAGCGATGATCCCAGGAGGGGCAAAGAGCGGAATCCGCTCGACGCGATCCTGCTGGTCCGTCTCCTAGCATTGCCCGTCCGCGGATTCCGTCTCGGAGAGCACCTGGAGGCGGATTGTTCCCCTCAGGATCGACATACAATGGTCTTGTGTCTGGAACATCTCAGTCACATCATGCTGGAGCCCCCGTCTCTCTGCTTTCCTCCACCCGGACCTCCACTTCCCAAGGTTCACGCCGTCGTCTTGTCGCCGGTCTCATTGGATTCACTCGCCCTATCGGGCTCCATCTGTCAAGACCCGGCCAGGACCCGTGGTTCCGCGTGTTGTCAGGGAGAAAGGGTGTCCTCCTCGAGCTGAACGTCTCGGGCACGATCAATACGGGGATCGATGTTATGTGGGCGTATCAGTCCTTCGCTAGCCTGACAGATCGAATCAAGAGCAATCCGGAGGGCCTACTAGTATGTCATTAGTTGCATGATGCGTATCCAGTTGTTTCTTCTCTTTATTCCGGAAAACTTTGCCAGCCGCGAACATACTCCGAAGTACCTTAGGTAGGTAGTGGTAAAATTACAGGTGAATTTGGCTCCTACTGTGCCTCCTGCGAGACTCAGCCTCGTCTCCCATGAATGATGATTCTTCCGGGGTTCACCTGTTGGTGATTATCCCGCGAGCAAGTCCAGGACATCGATTTGCCTCCGTCTGTCAACACCCACAAGACGCAAATACTGCGGACTACAGGACGGAGGACATCGGTAGAAAATAAATTACTGGTGTCCCCGCCCTCCGAGAAGTGACCGAGAGGTTGGACCGGTCCTATCTTTCGTGCTGGACTCGGAATGCCCCTGTGTGATCGACAGAGGCCGTCCCTCGCACTGCCCATGTCGCCATAAGGATCCGCCTGGATGGAGTCGGGACCACGGAAAAGGTGACCATGTGGTCTTCCAGGCTAGTCTCGCAAGAGTATGACAAAAAGAATACTATTGTCGTGATTATTAGCTGGCTAGCGACTGTCTTGGCTCTGAACCCCCATGTAACCTAGCTGCTGATGAGACGGAGTACAATTTGGAAAAAGAGAGCGAAAAGCTTTTTCTAAAAGCAGGCAATGTACAGAATTCCCTTCACATGCTGCGCAAGGCGATTTTTGATCTTCATCATCTGTATGATTATCGAGGTGCCGCGCGGGAGATGTAGATCTCCATCTTGCAGAGTCAGACGTACTCAGATTGGTCTCCAACGGGCCAATGTAGTATATCCCCCCCCCATAGCAGCCCTACCACACTCCCCTCGCAGGCTTTCAAGACGACTGCATGACCATCTCCAGGGCACGTCCGTAACCACAGATTGCCCCTGGCCATCCGTGGCTGCCAGTGGAGCACCGCACGATCGGATCCCTCCGCACATTCCCGACGATGGATTGCTAAGAATAACCCACCCCAAAAGGGGGGCCGCAAACCCACCAGGATGTTCACTTCTTGACCCGGTGCGAAGTCATGTCCGCCAGTAAGCTACGCTCCAAGACTTTTACCGGCTGCTGGACGTGTCGAAAACGCCATGTGAAGTGCGACGAGCAGCGTCCCCAGTGTGTCCGCTGTCGCCGCAGCGGCCGGGCCTGCCAGGGCTACAGTGTGCGCTTGGGATGGACGAATACCGATGCCACCATGGCGCAGCAGCGCCGACAAGTACATGTCTCATCGGGGGCTTCCCTCGAGCTCTCGCCGCGCGCCGTGGCGGCTCTTCTGGCGGATCTCGATCAGTGCGCAGGCGTAATAGATGACCTGCAGCGCGGGCCATTCTCTGTCTTCTCCGTCGCGTCTCCACGCTTGACAGGGCCTGCAAGCCCAGAGCCATTGGCAGACGACCTGGTCCAGTCAGATCGAGAGCCCGTGAATCGAGAGGAGCCGGAAGAGTCACCGCCATGTTCGTTGACCCTCGCATCGCCGGGCCCGACGTCCCCTGGGGATCCTCGAGACCACAGCACGACCGACCAGGAGGATCTGACACTAGGCCCAGTCGTGACAGTCCCAGTCAAAAGCCCGATCGGATCTATGTCGCATCGACTCAATCCCACTCCGATGGCGGCGCCCGAGATCGAGCTGATCCACCACTGGGTGGTCTTCCTCAGTGGCCATATGCTGCTCATTGACACCCCCGACAACCCCTGTCGCACGGTGTTTATGCCCCTGGCTCTGAAGGGCCTCCATGTCCTGCCCGAGGAGACCAACACCCATCGGGCCATCTTCCATGCCATCTGTGCGGCCTCTGCCTTCAGTCTCTTCCATCTGGGCGGGCAGACGCGGTTCCAATCCCTGGCCATGGCCCATGACCAACACGCCCTGCGTCATCTCCGAGAGACGTTGCAGATCAGCCGCCTTCTGGACGAGACCATGTTGGCAGCGGTGCTGTGCTGCATCACGGCCGAGGCCATGTCGGGTCGTCGCAGTCGATGGCGGGCCCATGTTGCTGGCGGCTTAGGGCTGCTGGAGCACGCGGTGCAGGCAGGCTGGAAACAGAGCCCAACCACGATGCGGTTGATGCACAGCTATCTGTCGCTTTCTTCTCTCTGCAATCTCCGGCTGTCTTCTCGGTTGGCCGCGTTGCTCGACGTGCCCGCCGAAATCCGGCAATATCTCGAACGATCCCATGGGGTCACCTCGTCCCTGGTGCAATTTTTGGCTCGGATCTCCCTCCTGCGGGACTCCTTGGAGACCATCACGCCCGCGGAACTGGACCGGTTGGAACTTCAGCTATACTTACAATTCCCGCATGTACCGGATGTGGGTACACCCGAGGCGATGGTGATTCAACTGGCGCTGAACTCCTTCTACTATGCTACCGTCATCCACTTTCGCCGCACCATCCGGCGGGCCTCGCTGAGCCAGGTGCAGGATCTGGTTGAGAAGGCTGTGCAGGACCTCGAAGCGGCGGAGAACCTGCGGCATAACGGAGGGTGTGCCTACAATTGGGCCACTTTTGTGGTGGCGGCCGAATGCGAGCGCCCTGATCTACAGGCGCGCACTCGGGCTCTCTTTGAGAGAAAACGACGCCATGGAATCAAAAACGTCCAGGTGCTCGGCGAGATTGTGCAGACCTTGTGGCAACGGCGACGCCTGGCTGGCCCGGGAGCCGACATCTACTGGGAGGAAATTGTAAGCCAGGATGACTTTGATATCATGTTGGTTTAGCGCGACCACTCCATCTCCCTGCTGGGTTGATTCGTTTCTATGTACATAGGAAGGCCGGCGAATATAGCTTGAATGAGACCATGACATCTACGCAGTGAAGCCGCCATCCACGACCAGCGCCGTGCCACACATGTAACTGCTCATCGGCGACACCATGAAGAGGATGGAGTCAGCAATCTCCTCGACACTTGCGGGCCGGCTGATCGGAGTCTGCTCAAAAACGGCATCCATTGACCCAGACTGGATTCCCTGGCGGATGAGGGGCGTATCCACCCATCTGAGGATGTATATTAGCTAGAGACAGTGCAGTCAGATGCATGGCACAACACATACCCGGGACAGATGGCATTGATCCGAATGCCCTCTTTGCCATATGCTTTGGCGTCCTGTGCCGGTTAGTCCAAGGGTTTCAAGAATGTGAGGATTGACACGTACCAGTTTCGTGATGGCCACCACCGCTGACAGGAATCGATTAGCGCAAGGTCCACCAGCTACATCCTAGATGGAAGAACCAGACTCACCATGCTTCGAGGCAGTGTATGGGGCAATACCAAAGATTGCCGGAGGCGCCGCGATGCCAAACATGGACGACACGTTGACGATGACACCCTTTCCAATCCGAGGACCGCGGGTTCTGAACCGACCAGTCAGTGCATGTTGGAGCTCCCTTCTTTGCGCATGTGCCCACTCACTCCTGCTGCATCATCTGGCGGATCACTGCTCGCTGGCAGATCCAGACGCCCGTCTGGTTGATGTCGATGACCTGCTGCCACTCGGCCAAGCCATGTTCATGCGTCGGGGTGGGTGTCCCACTGATCCCAGCGCTATGGACGGCGATATCAATGCGGCCGAAGCGCTCGACCGTCTTCTGCACCGCCTCCGCAACGGCGTCTTCCTTGGTGACATCGACCTGCAGGAGTTCAACCGCCACGGACGGGAATCTCTCCTGCAGTTCACTGCGAGTGGCCTCGAGTTGGGACATCTGGACGTCCAACAGCGCCAGCGCATTGATCCCATTGGCAGCCAGAACAAAGGCAGTGCCCTTGCCAATGCCTATATAGATGTGACTCGTTAGCCAATCCGCCTACCGAAACGCTCAACTTGAAGCAGAAAGATGGTGTACCTGAGCCACCGCCGGTGATGAAAGCAGTTCCCGTTACTTGACACGCCATGTTGTGAAATGAGTTTCCTGCCAGTGTTTCGTTCCTTGTGCCGCTTGGGCTCAGCAGACCCGCCGTTAATAAAGTCCCCGGATTGCCTCGGCGATGTTGAGGGGTAAAAGTGGGGTGAGACTGGAGGTCAGGAATCCTTCGGCTGCGGATGATATTGAGGATTTATGCTGCCACAATGCTCGGGTTGACCCCCGGGGCCTTGCCCCACGAAGGCCCTATGCCGTTTCCATGGGCATTCCGCCTGTCGCTTCGTTTCGCCTCTCCTCAAAGGCAAACTCGGCAGAGCTCACCGGCCAAGCAGAGACCGTGGGGCGTCACCCGTCGATCTACTCGACAAATACGGAGTACCAAAAGTGGAGTCTCGCCGTGGACTGCCTATTTCGGGGGAGCTCTGAGTATGTGAACATAGTACAGACAAGTCACTCGTCTCGCCAGGCGGAAATCATGCAACAAACAACATATGCCTACGAAGCCGGGGAAGCATAAAGAGAGAAGACAGGACGACTGGAAACCGATCCCATCCCCTTTCATTCAAGATCCAGAGAACACGACCATGACCTTTGAAGAAATCCATGTTGATGCCATTGTCATTGGCGGGGGCTTTGGTGGGTGTCATTCCCTCTATCGCCTCCGTCAGCTGGGCCTCACTACCAAATTGCTCGAGGCCGGCAGTGGATTCGGTGGCGTTTGGCACTGGAATCGATACCCTGGGGCTCGCGTCGACACCGAGCAGCCGGTGTATCAGTTCAACAATCCCGCGGTCTGGAAGGACTGGAGCTGGAGTGAGCGATTTCCCGGAGATGACGAGCTGCGCCGGTATTTCGAGCATGTGGATCGCGTGCTGGATCTGAGCAAGGACACTTACTTCCATACGGTGGTCTCAAAGTGTCGATATAACCCAGACTCCCAGCGCTGGACGGTGTTCACCGAACAGGGCCTTCAAGCCTCCTGCAAGTTTCTCATCGCGGCGACTGGATCTTCTCACAAGAAATACTTTCCAGAGTACCCTGGCCTGGACCAGTATCAAGGCCAGCTGGTCCATTCCGCTGCCTACCCTCAGAACCTCGATGTCTCCAAGAAGAAGGTCGGCGTGGTGGGCAATGGCGCATCAGGCTTGCAGATCGTGCAGGAGCTGGCCAAGGAAGATTGCGAGCTTCATGTCTTCATTCGCACCCCCTGCTTTGCCCTTCCCATGAAGCAGCGCGCGGTGCCGGAGGAAGAGGCCGAGATGCTCAAGGGATACTACGACGCCATCTTCGACCGCTGCTACAACTCAACCGCTGGGTTTCCGCACAACACGCTGCAGCAATCGGCCCTCACGGCCACCCCGGAGGAACGCCAGGTCGTGTTCGATGAACTGTGGCGGCGCGGAGGATACAGTTTTCTCGTGTCCAACTACTACGACTTCCTGCTGGACGAGAAGGCCAATGGCATCTTCTACGACTACTGGGTCCAGAAGGTGCGCGAACGGATGCGCAATCCAGCCAAGATGGATATTGTGGCGCCTCTGAAGCAACAGTATCTGGTGGGCACCAAGAGACCCAGTCTCGAGCAAGACTACTATGAGATGGTGGACCGTCCGAACGTCATCCTCCATGACCTGAAGAAAGCCCCGATCGTCGAGTTTACAGCTACAGGAATGGTCCACGCTGATGGCAGCCAGCAGGACCTGGACCTGGTCATTTTCGCCACTGGATATGATGCGGTGACTGGTAGTCTGCAGGATCTGGGAATCCACGACAAGAACAGCGTGCCTCTGAGGAAGAAATGGGAGGCTGGCGTCACGACGCATCTGGGGCTGATGATTCCAGATGCTCCGAATCTCTTCCTGGTTTACGGCCCTCAGGCCCCAACGTCTCTGGCCAACGGGCCGCCTTTCATCGAGATGGAAGTGGATTGGATCTGCAAAGTCATCCAAACCCTGCGTGACAGAGACCTTGCGACGGTCGAGCCCACCCGAGAGGCCGCAGAGCAGTGGAAAGAGGAGGTCCGACTCGTGAGCGAGTATACCCTGTACTCCAAGACCGACTCGTGGTATATGGGCTCCAACATCCCCGGGAAGCGACGCGAGCCGCTGATTTACCTCGGGGGCATGCAACAATGGTGGACACGCTGTAAGGAGGCTTTGGAAGACTGGCGAGGTTTTCAAATGGCTTAGGGGGCGTTTTGTATGAGAGACAGTCAATAGGACTCAAATTATGGTTTCCGTATCATCGCTGGAGAAAGCATTGTACGCTATAGGATGGCCACAGCATTGGGGGGACTTCCCACGCCTCCAGGCACGTTCAGAGGCGACGATGTCAGGAAAAAGCTATACTTCTTCGCTTTCCTACATTCATCGGCAAGAGCTTTCAGATCCCAAAGTTCCCCTAGAGGCATTCCCATCAGGCTCAGACACCATGGATGAAGGACTAGATAAATTTTAGCAATTTTAGAGGAGGCTTGGCCATAATGAGGACGAAAGTCTACATACCAAGATCGAACAAAGGTTGCTCCTCACCATCGATGATGGGCGGCAGAGCCTCTACAGCCATGTTATCGCATGCAATAGCAGCAAAATGACGGTTCCATAGCCACCGGGCCATATTCACAGAGCCTTCCACCCCGCAGACTGCTTGAGAAGCCACGGCTTCCCCTTGTTCCGCGCCTGTCATGGCCCCGAACGCTTCGGTAAAACCAAAGCGAATGATCAGGATATCTCCATGATGGAAAGTGGTGCCTTGATATGCCGCGACTGCTTCAATCTCATCTGGACCGATACGAAACCCGGAGAATGGAGAGTACTGGATGCCTTTGGCCTCGGCGTAGCTTTTAAAGTCGATCAAGACCCCTCGACCGGCCACACAGCCGCGATCATGCCAACCTAGTGTTGTGAGTATTGGGAGGCTCTCAAACAAGGTCCCACAGGCATCACGTACGGTCCAAGGTTGGTAGAGGGTGGGCGGCTGGGTCTTGGAGACCCTCCACGGTCGCCTTGAATCCGTTGTACGTCAACTCTGTGGGGAGATGTTGGACATGACCTGCGGAGTTACTAGGAGAATTTGGACAAGAAAGGGAGAAACGCACATAAGCTGTCCCACTGACTACTTGCTTGTGTGTTAAAATGGACCTGCAAATCGCCGTCAACTTCCATCTCGCCTTGACTCGGCTGCGACATACCTCGTCATCGAACGCAAACACCTGACCCGTCACAGGGTGGTCCATCTTCGTGACCTTCCGGTCAAGACTCTTTCGAAAGAAACCCGAGTATTTGATGCTTCCGATCGGCCAGCTGGAAGGGATTAGTTCGATCCAGCCGGTTGCAGGTCATGATAACCTACTTGAGTGAAACTGAGATGCCAGAATGCACCTCCGCTGCAGCCGACCGAACCACCTCTGGCGTCAGCAGGTTCAAAGTGCCATAGACATCCTTTTGGCCATCTCGGTCCCAGAAGCCCCAGCTGCAGCCCTGAGGCATGCCAGGTACTTCTGGGAGGTCATCAAAATCTGGGACATGGGCCATCTATGCGGGTTGTGGATGCGATCAACTGGAAGTCTCGGGCTACAACAGTAGTATTCCGGAGTACGTGAGGGATTCTTGGAATGTCCTCACATCGTCTGCGTGACCACAGGAATCCTCACTAATGGAAGTTCCGACCCGAATAGATTCTCATTTGACCTGGCTGTCGCCCATGCTCGCGGTGGCCTTCCTCATCCTTACCCCGCAGTGTCTTGGCTGTGTGGATCAATGGTCTTAAACGGGATATGGAGCTCAATTAGCCATCCAGCATTCACGGTGGTCGCCAGGGATCCGCGCCATCTGTTTCGCTTCTGGAGAAAGAGGCTAGTGCCTCTGCCAAGTGTCCTTTCTTGCGCTTCGGCTATAATTTGTTGAATCTCGCCTCTTCCGGTTTTATGCAGGGGCGGGGTGTCGAAATGGCGAGCCTATGCTTTCTGTCCCCGGAGTCTCCGTAGCCCTAGTCGGCCGCCATGGCGGAAATAAATACAACCTGAAAGATGGTCTAGAAAGGACCCGGAGCCATTTACAGATCTGCTTTGTCTGAAAAGTTGCCTCGCCATTTATAAATCGCCATGTCTCTTCAATATGACCCCGAATTTGCTGAAGCTGCCGCGCCAGTGCTGCATCAACTGAGCCTGCTTCCCCGACCTGCGGTCCATGACGTTGCTAGTCGAAGGGCAGCGTTGGAGGCATTCGCCGCCTCAATGAAACACCCTGAACTGCCCGAGGATATCGAGCGGCTGGTCCATCAGGCCCCCGCTGATGACGGCCGTACCGTGCCAATCTACCATTATCGCAGAAAGGCGACTCCGGCACCGGGAACACAACCGGCGATTCTCCATCTTCACGGGGGAGGTTACATAGCTATGCGCCCCGATCAAATGGAGACGGCCTTGGTCAACCAGACGCAGGCCTCCAGAGTCCAGATCTTCTCTGTTGACTACCGGCTCAGCCCGGAAAGCGTCTACCCGGACGCACTCGATGATGCATGGACCGCGCTGTTATGGGTCCAGTCGCATGCGGAGGAGTTGTCGATCGATCCAACTCGTATCGCTGTGCTGGGCGAGAGTGCTGGAGGAGGACTGGCGGCCGCGTTGACCCTTCTTGCCCGGGACCGAGCCTTCTCTCCGCCGTTGGCCAAGCAGATTCTGGTGTATCCGATGCTGGACGACCGGACGGTGAGCAATCATGCTGGTGATCTGGCCTTTTGGACTGCGGAAGACAATTTGACCGGCTGGACAGCCTATCTGGGGAAGGACCTTGCTGGCACTGATAAAGTTCCTGCCTATGCAGCCCCGGCCCGCGCGGACACGGTGCAAGGCTTGCCACCGCTGTATATGGACATTCCACAGCTGGATATCTTCGTACATGAGGGGACTCGATACGTGACTCGATTCCTGGAGGCGAACATTCCGGTCGAGTTCCACGTGTACCCGGGGCTCCCCCATGGGTTTGAAGGGCTAGCGCCAACAAGTGGCGCCACCAGACGTGCGATGGAGAACCGGATCCGGGCCATGACTAGCTTTTAGTAGCCCATACGATGTATCTGTGTACATAGGCTGGTTAGAACCAATAGAGCGTGTCCACAATCAACCGAGAACCGGTAGAAGTAAGAAACCGACGTGTGCTCGCCAGCCCGATGGACCGATCAACCGGAGAGCAGTGGAGAACGGTGGGCCCTGATTGCTCTTGCAGGAAGCAGGTCGAGAAGGACATAAAAGGGTCCCTGTCTTCGTCGTTTTCGTTTCGGCCCAACACTCTGACCTTTTCTTACCCCTCATTTCTACATCATCAAGATGACCACCGTGGAAAGACCGTCTTCGGAAACTCTTCGTTCAGCCGTGGGCAGTACCGTGGCGATTGTCACTGGTGCGGCCCGGGGAATTGGCTTGGGGACTGCCTCTCTACTCGCTGAGCATGGTGCTCGAGTGGTTCTGGTTGACCTCCACGAGGAGGCCCTGCAGCGTGCCTGCGAAACCATCGGCTCCCAAGCCACATACAAAACATGTGATGTCAGCGACTGGGAGCAGCAAGTCGCGCTGTTTCAATGGGTTGTGGACACGGTTGGCCCGATTGGACTTGTCGTGTGCAACGCCGCGATCAACCCCGAGATCGCGCTGCTGTCGACGGAGAACGACGAAGAGCGCTCGAGAAAAAACGGTCAAGTCCGGTACAACTACCTGGCCGAGGAGAGAGAGGACGACGGACCCCATCTATTGAAGCGACCCAGTACGCAGGTGTTGGACGTCAATATCAACTCGGTCGTGTTTGGGCTGAAACTCGGCATCCACCATATGAAGCCGACCGGGGGGCGCATCGTCGTGGTCGGGTCTGCTGCATCCTACGTTCCAGTGCCGTCCCAGGCCCTGTACACGGCCAGCAAGCATGCGGTGCTCGGTTTGGTGCGGAGCACGGCATTGATGGAGGAAGTCGCTGGTTCCAACATTGCGATCTCGTGGGTGGCTCCATGGTTGACCCTGACCTCCATGGTGGAAGGCATCGCTGCCACGACCCAGCCGAATACTCTGAAAAGCTCCCCACGGGATGTCGCCTGGGCCATTGTCGCTTCGGCGGCAGCGCCCCAAATGAGCGCGAATGGGAAGGGATACTGGGTCCAAGGGGCTCAGATCAGTGAAGTTGAGGGCGACTACTGGGAGGTGGCGCAGCGCTTGATAGTGCCGGAGAATCGGTTTTGATATGTGGCTGTCATCGTATGTACTTCTGCCGGTTGATCGTCCCCATCCGGAGTAGGCAAATAATGATAGGTTGCATGTATTTTTTGAACGTTGAACTAGTGCCAGTTAGTATCACGACAGGGCTCATACCACCAGCATGGCCTGTTTCGAGAGTTCCTTGATATCCCGTTTCTACAAGATGTCATCATATGCGCAGTCCTGTGGCCTGCATCAGTTGATCAATGGCATCTCGCGTGGCTGCGGAGTTCTGCTCGCGGTCAACTTCCTTTCTCGACAACCTCCCACAGTAGCAGATATCCGGTTCGGAACCGTCAATGCGATCCGTCCGGTGGGCCTCGGAGCCACATATCGAACCGTGGAAGCATTGCCAGGCGGACCATTATTCCATTCTAATCAGGATTATGGTGCTCATCTCCGCCGGAAGCCTCGAGCTCCGAGGGTGGCGAGGTTTCCGTGGCCTCCGCGGTCTCCGCGGAAGTGACTCTTGGCTAGTAGAGTATGGCTCGGTATGGCATTCGATCGGCCATAAAACCACTCATTCGGCTCTGGTTCAAGAGGCTGACCCAACGTGACAGTGAGGACGGAATTCTGCGACACGGATTCGACCATTTGCCTGGCTACCAGCACCGCGCAAGTGAATTGTCTGGTGTTCCCATCGAAAATGTCGCGCCAACGCCGCCTAGCCAGCCAGGACGAGGCTCCCGTGGACAACCGATCTCAAAAGACGCCGCAGGAGGTTGAGGAAGATACGCACATGGAGTTTGGCGGGCCACTGGGGGTTAGTGTGCTGATGGTGGGATTTCCACTGTTGATGTATTACATGTACCTGGGGGCCACGTTCTATGACGGTCGCTTGCCCCTGCCGGCAGCCGATGAGAGCTTCATCGAATTCGTCTCTCACCTCGTTGAGCTGGCATATACATCGGCGTTCCCGCATCGAAAGGCGTGGCTCATCTACTGGGTGTTCCTGATCCTGGAGGGCACAGGGTATCTCTATCTGCCCGGGGTATACGGCAAAGGCAAACGACTGCCCCATCTGAACGGGGAGCAACTGGAATACTACTGCTCCGCGGTCTCTTCCTGGTACATGACCATTGTGGCATCGCTGGCCCTGCATTTCACAGGACTGTTCCGACTTGATACCCTAATCAATGAGTTTGGCCCCCTGATGTCCGTGGCCATCTGCTCTGGCTTCCTTGTATCGGGTGTCGCATATGTGTCGGCTTTGATGCGAGGTGCACAGCATCGCATGACGGGATCCCATGCATACGACTTTTTCATGGGTGCGGAGCTGAACCCGCGCATGTTCCGCTGGTTGGATATGAAAATGTTCTTCGAGGTCCGCATTCCGTGGTATATCCTTTTCCTGTTGACGCTGGCCACGGCGCTGAAGCAGTGGGAAGACTTGGGATATGTCTCTGGCGAAGTGGCATTCTTGCTGATGGCGCACTTTCTCTACGCCAATGCCTGCGCCAAAGGTGAAGAGTTGATTATCACCAGTTGGTATGGAAACCCTGATCCCCGAACCAGAAGGCGCTTGTTAACTGGAGGCCAGGGATATGTACTATGAGAAGTGGGGATTCATGCTCATTTTCTGGAACCTGGCTGGAGTCCCCATGAGCTACTGCCACTGCACCCTGTATCTCGCGTCTCACGATCCGTCCACCTATAGATGGAACCCAGTGGCGCTCTCAGCCCTGGCCGTCGCCTATGTCTTTATGTATTGGGTGTGGGACACATGCAACAGCCAGAAGAATTTCTTCAGAGCCCAAGAGCGAGGAGTCTCGATTGATCGCAAGACTTTCCCCCAACTGCCGTGGAAGTTTGTGAAGGACCCCGAGATCATCCGCACCAAGACAGGTGACTCCATTCTGTGCAGCGGTTGGTGTAAGTCTCGTGTACCTGGCCCTCTGGCGGGAATTGGACTGACACATTCCAGATGGCATGGCCCGTAAGGTGCACTACACTTGCGACTGGTTCTTTGCAACCAGCTGGGGCTTGGTGACCGGGTTTCAATCGCCCTTCCCTTGGTTTTACCCGGTGTTCTTCACAGTGATGATCATCCACCGGGCTCGGAGAGACATCGAGCGATGCCGTCACCGGTATGGTGAGGCGTGGCTGGAGTATGAGAAGCGGGTGCCATACTTATTCATCCCGGTAAGTGGTCCGCATCTTCCAGCTGGTCCCAACGGCTAACCAAAGGACAGTATGTTATCTGAGCTGGCTAGTCTGCATGGATACACCTCTCGCAATGGCGTGATCATTGGAAAAATATGTACTTAATAATAGACTGCCCCAGTTTTTCACTTAAAGAGTCTCGTTCATGTAACTTGCGTTTAATATATCCATGACCGACCGGTTGGTTCCGATGAAATCATTCAAGAACAGGGAGATCTCCTCCTGGTTCATGCTGGAGTCGAACATATCTTCGGGCCAAGTGACATCTGGGAGAGCGATGTTGGTGGTGCCATCGATGGAAGGAGGCATGATCAGAGAGCCATCTTGATGTTGTTCTATTCCCGTCAGAGTTTGCTGTGTGCCCACCAGAACCTGGGCGGTTTTGGCAAATGCTTCACAGATGTTGTGCAGGTGCATCGAACCACGTGAAAGACCCTTGACTAGGTCGAGTGATCGAACCGTATCCTGGAGGAGAGCCAGGTCGCTGGTACTGGAGCTGGTGATGGCATGGGTGAAGACAATCACAAAGGGGGCAAACGATGGGTATAAGAGAATCCTACAACAGCTGTTAGCTTTTCTTCTCAATAACATCCGTGGTGATACCCACCAGTTGACATATTCGGTTTGCTTGTGAGTTTGGCGGTCGCGGAAATAGGTGAAGCATTTAAGATGGCTATGTAAGGCTAGTGCCGCCGCCTCGTAACATTGAGAAGAGATTGCGGTCGCATCGCGCGGCCGAGTTTGGGCTCGATAGATCACAGTCAGTACGGAATACGTGATGAAATCCGCGCAGGCGGCCATCCCATGCAGGGACTCGGCATATAGACCGGGTGTGACGTCGATCTGGGCGACAGCTGGTCAGCGGCATTCAAATATTGACAAGTCAAACGAGATTCCTCACAGCAAGTAGCCGGTCCCTGACTGCAATTAACTCAGAGGATAGCTTCTCGATGGACGTGAGTCGTTGCTGATCGGGTGCCTTGGATGCAGCGACCGAGTATAGTTCATCATATACTCGACCTTGGATGGCGGCAAACTCGACGGTGGTCAGGCTCATCAGATCCCAGGGACGGTAACTGGGGTTCGTCGAAGGAGTGACCAGCTCAGCGTCAATATCATGATCTTGGAAATGAGACGCCAGCCCCATGTTCAGAGAGATATTCTTATCCATGGTGTAGAGCGACCAGAATGCATGGCGCTTTGATTCCGCAATGGCGGATTTATCGTTTGCCAGAGTCGATGACCGGTGAAGTCCCATTGACTGACACATATTGGAGGCCATAGACAGATAGGTCCAGCAGTGCTGGAGGTCCGATTCCTCCTGGGCTTTCACGGCCTGGGACGGTCAGTCATCCGGATGGGCGAAGTCACAGAGGTATCGAGCTCACCCCAATCAACAATGCTTGAACCTTTTCCAGGGTCGGATTGACCATCATGTCGTGGCTATGCAGGGCCGAAGAGAATCGTCGTTCGCAAAAGGCCGCGCTGGATACGAGATCATACGGTGCAAGATCCGCCGGCTGTTCGTGCATGTAATCCCGAATGACATAATACAGCAGGCCGTGGAGTAATGCCATAGAGCCAGAGGAGACCGGTTGCAAAGGGAAGTATATAGACTGACAAAGGGTCTCCAATTGGTGCACGTTCCGCCAAGTCTGGCTCACCAGGAAGAAGGGGGGACGGGCTGTACAAGTTAGGGACTATTTAGTGCAGAGCCAAGTCTGGAACAAACCCTGAACTTTCCGTACGATGGCAACAACCAATTCTGCGGGTAGTAGTGGCTCTCTTGGTAGCGATGATGGTAGGTTTGTCGGCGATTCTGAGATGCTTGACGGTTCTTGTTGTCGGTCCAGGCGGTCATTCAGGGAAGAAAGCGCGGCTGAGACGTTTTCATCCACCCCATTCACTCGGGAACCACCGACAGCCGATATGGCAGCATCTTTTGCCAGGAGGCTTTGATGATGAAATGAAGATTGCCCTTCGAATGTCGGCCCGGTCTGGGTTGATGGGACGAGGTGTGCAACGATGGGGCCAGGGGCTGGGGCCGCCATAGACGGCTGGGTCAAATGCTGCAGGACTTGCTGAATTGAGGCGAGCTGTTCCTGAACGGCATCAAGTCGCTGGTCACTGCGCACAAGGTGAATGGATGGACAATGGGGGGATTCCTGGGGAAACGCGCTTACTACGCGGATGATTGGCTTCGCGACGACTCTGGAAGCGAAGACACGTTTCCTGCCAGGTTACAAGCAATTCCGAGAGCTGAGCAACTGGAGCATGGGGCAGCCCTGTCACATTTGATCTACAGCGAGCGCTTAGTCTCTAGAAGTCTGGCGCAATGGCCGTCCGAGATGGGGACTCTGTACCTTGCGAAGCCGACAATTGTCGCACTAGACGGGGGTTAGCACGGGCCATTGATCAGGAACAAACAGGAGAGCATACCGCGCGAATGCGAAAAGAGTTCCGAACGGCCGGGGAAGACGTGTCGGGCATGATGGAGATGGCGGAGGAAGCAGGTGATAATTGCGTTGTGTGTTGACGAGTTGGCAGAGACGATTGGTGGCTGCCTTAGAGAAGGGGCAGCAAGGCAGTCATGACATAAGCGGGAGAGAGATGAGTCAGCATGACTGCCTGGGGCAGCAGGCTGGCCGATTGGGGAGATGCAACTCGCAACCTTGAACATTATTCTCATTAGTGACAGATGAACAGACGCAACTTGCCAGCAGAAAGTCTTGCAGCGCCAGGGATCGTCCCCTCCGGCTAAATGGCGGACATTTCCCCGCATTAGAGCCGGCCCTGGCTGCTTTCTGCCGATCTGCCCACGCAAATGGAGATTATCCCGCGTCAACACCGCACGACAGCCGGATGAGACAGCGACAACAAGACCGGTCCCTTCCCAGACCAGTCAATGAGTTGATATAACCCCCGCAGAAGACCCCGGTGGACCGGTGGGGTTGATTATAGCCTGAAATGGGATTAAGCACGAAGGAGCCCGTGGGCATGTGTGGGGATGCTCCCCGGTCATCGCGCTGGTTATATATTCTGGCAGCATAACAATCTTCTCCATCTAGGTGACTCCAGCCTACAGAGCACACCACCCACAGCATGAGGTTCCAACAGTCACTGGCCGTCGTCTGGCTTTTCTATGCAACGCTCATCGTTGCGGAGAACGGCCTCAACGGCTGGCTGCGATATGCCCCCGTTCCTTGCCACCGACACTGCCAGAAATCCCTTCCATCGCGCGTTGTGACGCTGGAAGGGAAGCGTCAGGGCCCGTTAGAGACGGCGGTAGAGGAGCTGCAGATGGGTCTACAGGGGATTGCAGGAAAAGAGGTATCGCGTGTCAGCTCTGGCGACTGCAGAATCAAATCTGGCATCCTCGTCGCAACTGTCGAGGAATACCGTCGAACTTGTGGACATAGCTCTGAGCTGCCTTCCCTGGAAACGGACGGATTTTGGCTCCATACAGACAAGGATAGCATTCTGATTGTGGGAGAGAGCCCACGAGGGGCCCTCTATGGAGCCTATGAGTATCTATCGAGGCTGGCGCAAGGTAATTTTGCCCCGGTCGACTACGCAACCAGCCCACATGCGCCGATTCGCTGGGTCAATCAGTGGGACAATATGGATGGCAGTATCGAGCGAGGATATGGCGGCCCGTCAATTTTCTTCCGTGAGGGTCAGATTGTCCCGGATCTATCTCGAGCGAAGCAGTATGCGCGGTTGCTCGCCTCGGTGCGGATCAACGGCATCATCGTGAACAACGTCAACGCCGATGCCACGCTCTTGACGGCGCAGAACATGGATGGCCTGGCTCGGATTGCCGATGTCTTTCGGCCTTACGGGATCCAGGTTGGCATTTCGCTGAACTTTGCATCGCCCCAGACCTTCGGAGGCCTGGACACATACGATCCCTTGGACTCTTCGGTCATCGCTTGGTGGGGAAACATCACCGATGCGCTGTACGATCGCATCCCCGATCTGGCCGGATATCTCATCAAGGCGAGCTCTGAAGGGCAGCCGGGCCCGGACACCTACAATCGCACGCTGGCAGAAGGGGCCAACCTCTTCGCGCGAGCGCTGCAGCCCCATGGGGGCGTGCTCATGTTCCGTGCCTTCGTCTACGACCACCACATGAGCGAGTCCAACTGGTACAATGATCGAGCCAACGCGCAGGTGGACTTCTTCAAGGAGCTCGACGGCCAGTTTGAGGAAAACGTCGTGGTGCAAATCAAATATGGCCCGATTGACTTCCAGGTGCGCGAACCTGTGTCCCCGTTGTTTGCCAACCTGTACCAGACCAACACCGCCATCGAACTTCAAGTGACCCAGGAGTATCTGGGCCAACAGTCGCATCTTGTGTATCTCGCGCCCATGTGGAAGGAGCTGCTGGACTTTGATCTGCGGGTTGATCACCAGCCATCGCCCCTCCGCGACATTCTGTCGGGAGAGCACTTCCATCGACCGCTCGGCGGATGGGCGGCGGTAGTCAATGTCGGCACCAACACGACCTGGCTGGGGAGCCATCTCGCCCTGTCCAATCTCTACGCGTACGGTCGCCTCGCCTGGGATCCGACCGAGGATTCCGTGCCGATCCTGCAGGACTGGGTTCGACTGACGTTCGGACAGGATCGCAAGGTCCTGGACGCGATCACTCAGATGTCGATGGCCTCGTGGCCGGCGTACGAGAACTACTCCGGCAATCTCGGAATACAGACCCTGACCGACATCCTGTACACGCACTACGGACCCAACCCAGCATCCCAGGATGGCAACGGATGGGGCCAATGGACGCGGGCAGATCATGAAACCATCGGGATGGATCGCACCGTGAAGAATGGGACAGGGAATGCCGGGCAGTACCCCGCTGAGATCGCCGAGATGTACGAGAATCTCGACAAGACGCCCGATAATCTCCTCCTGTGGTTCCATCATGTCCCCTACACACACCGACTGAACTCTGGAAAAACGGTGATCCAACACTTCTACGACGCCCACTACGACGGAGCCGACACCGCCCAAGGCTTCGTGCCCCAGTGGGAGGCACTCCGTGGACGGATCGACCCTGAACGATACGAACATGTTCGGGCGCGATTGATCTACCAGGCGGGACACTCGATCGTGTGGAGGGATGCCATCAACAACTTCTATCGGAACTTGTCGGGAATCGAGGACGAGCGGGCACGCGTCGGTCACCACCCATGGCGTATTGAGGCGGAGGACATGCAGCTGGAGGGATACCAGTCGTATGCCGTGGACCCATTTGAGACGGCTTCGAATGCTCTGGCAATAGTCACGACCTCGCATGCCACCACGGGGACTGCTCGCCAGACACTGGATTTCCCCTCCGGCAAGTACGATGTCGGCGTGAACTATTTCGACCTGTATGGAGGGAAATCGACGTGGAAGCTGTATCTGAATCATCGCCTGGTCGGAGAATGGCGGGGGAACAACGAGGACGTCTTCAGCCACACCCCATCGATCTATCTGGATGGCCACTCCGCGACTCGAATCACCTTCCGGAACGTGAAGGTGCACCGAGGGGACCGATTGACAATCGTAGGAGTGCCGGATGGCGTTGAACCAGCGCCGTTGGACTATGTGGTGTTCCTGCCACGGGGCATTATCGACTGAAGTCCTGCTGGAAACAATTAGGCCATAGACATAGCATGCAGAGCCAATGCGAGAATAAAACAAAGCATCCATTCACAAAGAATTCGGAAGCAGTAAGGGTTCCCAGAGGTGAATGAGATGTCGGGTTCAAGCACCGTCTCCCTCGCCCGACAGAAGTACAACCTCCACTGTCGCCATGCAAACCGCGAGAATAAATCTTACACAAATCAGAAGGCGACGGCCCGTCCGACTGGATCCAACCCCGCATCTGACTTGGAGACAGCAGGAGGAGCGACTAGTGAGGCGATTCGCCGATCCTACCGAGGAACCTCGGGATGCGCTGGATCCTCCAGGCTGCGTTATGCGCGCTGCCATGTACCACAAGCGGCCCCGATGGAAAGAGAATTATGCATTCACATCGCCCAGTCATATAAAACTGTCACCCACAGGGACCAGGGGCAGTGGTCTTCTCCTTTTCACCCCCGTTGCATCAACTGAGAAAGCGCGCATAGACACATCGACCCTCGCCGCCGCCATGATTTACCTCCCCGAGAAGGACTATGATCTTCCCCACATTGACCTCCTCACCCTTCTCTTCGGTTCGAGATTGTCCTCTCCCTGGGACACCATTGCCATCGTTCGTGCTGACCCCCAAATGTAGAGTCGCCCCTCCCTCGCAGCGACGAGAACACCGTCCTGCATGCCGAAGCCGCGGACCCGTCCAACGCCATCACCAAGGCCCAAGCCCGTCAGTACACGCGCCAGATCGCTTACATCCTCCGACACCAATTTGGCGTCGGACGTCAGGGCGCCGGCAAGGATGTGGTCCTGGGAGTCTCTCCCGGCCAGATCTTGCTGCCCGAGGTCTTCTACGGCGTGATCGCTGCCGGGGGCGTGTGGAGTGCGGCCTCATACACGGCCACGTCCGCTGAGCTGGAGCGACAGATCCGACAGGGCGATAGTCGATTGATCATTACCGGCGCGGACTGCCAAGATGTGGCGATCAAGGCAGCGCAATCCGCCGGAGTGCCCTTGGACCGGGTCCTCGTGTTGAAGAGCATGGGCCATGAGCGCGTGCTGGAGAATGCCAGCACCGGGAAGAACTACCTGGCGGGCCTCCAAGCCCACGAGGCTCTGGATTGGGAGCGTATCACGGACCCCGTCGCGCTGAAAAACTCGCTCATTTGTCTGCTCTACAGCAGTGGCACCACGGGAGCTCCCAAAGGGGTGAACATTTCGCATCTCAACGTCGTCGCCGAGGCCCTGATTCCGTACTTCATGGAACAGGAATACGTGGAGGAGAAGCGGAGGGTTGATCCCAACTATGATCATCCGTACCGCACCTTGGCGCATCTCCCGACGGCGCACGTCGCCGGCTGCCAGGGATACTTCATCAACCCGGGTGTGGTGGGCGGGACCGTGTTCTGGATGGAGAAGTTTGACTTTGCCAAGTTCCTCGAATATAACAAGAAGCTGGAGATCACCTTTTTCTTCTCCGTGCCGCCCATCTACCTTCTGATCAGCCTGAGCCCGCTCGTCACCGACCAGTTCAAGACAATGCAGCGCGCCTATTCGGGGGCGGCCCCGATGGGAGCGGATCTGCAGAAACGGGCGCAGCAGAAACTGGGATGTTTCATTAACCAGACCTGGGGACTCAGTGAAACGACGGGCAGTACCACCGGAATGCCGTGGGACACCGAGGAGCTCACGGGCAGTGTGAGCCGACTGCTGCCCAACATGCGGCTGCGGATCGTCGATGACGATGGCAAGGACGTGAAGGAAGGCCAGGAAGGCGAGTTTCTTGTCCAAGGTCCGGTGGTGACGACCGGATACTACAACAACCCAGCCGCAACCAAGGAGGCATTTACCGAGGATGGATGGTTCAAGTCCGGCGATATTGGCGTCCGGAAGAACGGACTGTTCTACATTGTCGACCGCAAGAAGGTATACTTCCGTCCCTGGCCAGCCTGAGAACTCCGCGCTGACTGCTCCCCAGGAGCTCATCAAGTACAAGGGCCTCCAAGTCGCCCCGGCCGAACTCGAGTCCCTTCTGCTGTCCCACCCCCAGATCATGGATGCGGCCGTCATTGGCGTTGCCGCACCGGATGGCTCTGGCAATGAGATCCCCCGAGCATATATCGTGGCCGACCCGAAGAAGGTGACCGAAGAGGAAGTGAAGGAGTTTGTGAAATCGAACCTGGCGCACTACAAGCAGCTCCGGGGGGGCGTCATTTTCCTTCCGGCGATCCCCAAGAGTCCCAGTGGCAAGATCCTGCGTCGGGAACTCCGTGAACAGGCGAAGAAGGAGGCGAAGACGGCTAAATTGTAGAGTACGCCTAGCTTTAATAGATTCCACTTGCATATCCAGTGGTTGAATCAATCGATCGCATTTGCGTCAGTTCCGTGCGATGGAATGAGAAGTACCGTTCCTCAATCTGGAGAGAGCAGGAAAGCCAGGCAGAGAGAGCTCATCCGTTGTGTCCATATGTATATACACGATGCGAGCGCGCTAGAGATTTGCGAGCCATCGTTGCTGCTTGCCAATCATGTCCCGGAGAATCTCTTTCGCTGCCTCCGCTCACCACCAGGAGGCCATCACAACTCATCTACTCAACCCACGGAGAACTCCAGCAAGGGCGTCCACACGGAGCAAGAGACCCATCCTTCCATGTATGTCTGCGTGGGCTCCAGGCGATACGAATCCTCACGAGACACCCCGGCAAGAGCAAGCGCGGTAATGCCGACCCAGAGACGTTCGTGCGAGAAGGCCGACACCAGATTTGATCCGTACTAGTACTACCTGATTGGAAAGCGAAGGCAGAGGCTGCTCCTCGACATGATGATCTCGAACCCGTGATTCTCCTCTCCAAGGAGGTTGATGCAGGCACTTCGTCAAACTCCATGAATGTGGAACCTGTAAGGATCAGCACAATGCTGGCCAATGTCGCTTTCTGATCTTGTGTCAGTCGGCAGGACAGCTCGAGCTCGAAGCGCGGCATGAGACAGACATACGCCCCAGCCACAGTACAACATATTGGCGGTGGGTGTCTCCCGCTGCCGGAGGTTGAATGCCAGATATCCCGCCCTTTCTGAAAGACCATCAGGGGAGCATTCCCGATGCTGAGCTGCGAATGGGACATGCCCCGGGGGAAAAGGTCCCATTGCGTCTGAGATCTTCGTTCTCAACGTAGGTGACCGTCTTTTGGGTGGCCGAGACAGTGCCGACGTCGTTATACTCCGAACCACCTGCGTCGGTACTATCGACCTACACTGTGGCCAAGCAGGAAAACTCGGGATCTGGAGGTACGATGGCAAAGACGATCCCGATGTTCAACAGGCCAGCAAGCTACATTGATTGTGTGGACCGCATTTACTCCTGGATTTCATCAACGACACAGACAGGGTCGGAATATCAACAGCCAAAATTACAAGGGACAAAGGGAAACAACGATTATGTACGAGATAGACCAGTATCACGGGGTGACAGCAGGCAAGGAAGGGAACAAAGTGATCGGCGCGTGGCGATCTCTCCAGCTCGACACGAACGAGCAGCCCCAACCTCCCCCGGCTGCTTCACCATCCCACGAAACTCCTTATTTGCTTTTGAACCAGCTCACTGCATTTTTCGCGGCATGGACCAGTCCCAGACGACCCTGCATGCGGGAGTCGACCAGCCCCAGCGTGAGCAACACGACGAGCAGTTTCAGGATGCGACTGGCCGCCTTCCCGAGCGCGCTCCGGTGGCTCTCGCGACGCTCGTCCTCCAGCGTCCAGCCGCGCTGGATGCCCAGACTGTTGCGGACCGCCAGCCACTTGAGACGATCCGACGAATACGGGGGCAGCAAGAAGCCGGACACCTTGGCGAAGAGAGACGAGGGCCGGGCGATGACGCGCATGTGCGAGAAACTGCGGAAGCCAAAGTCGCCGTGATAGGCCCCGTGGCCAGAGTCGCCGACGCCGCCAAAGGGGGCGCCGGGCACGGTGGCATGCATGAGCACGCCGTTGACGGTGACGCCGCCGGAGTTGGTGGACGCGATCACTGGATGGGTGGTTAGTTGGGGGCCATGAAAGTGATGAGCGCTGCTCCGAGGGAAGACTCACCCTGATCAATCTCTTTCTGATCTTTGCTAAACACGTAGATGGCCAGCGGATGGGGCAGACTACATAGGCATGTTAGCGTCCAACCGGCACCAGCAGAGGGCGGCTTACCTGTTGATCGATTCAATGGCCTCGGCGGTCGACGACGTCAGCACGGGGCAGATGGACCCAAAGAGCTCCTCGGACAGCAACGAGTCCTTCATGGTCACGCCGCTGACGATGGACGGGGGGATATGCCGGGTGGACGCGTCCAGCGGGCCCCCGAATTCCAGCTTGCCGTCGGTCTGGTCCAGCAGGCCCTTCAACCGCGCAAAGTTCTTGTCGTTGACGATGTGGGTCATCTCGTCGGTCTTGCCCTGCCGGAACTGGTTGAAATAGAAGGTCATCCGCTCGATCAGCTGCTGCTCGATGTCCGGATGGGCGAAGACGTGATTGACGGCGAGGCAGATCTGGCCGGAGTTGAGATACTTGACCCAGGCAATCTGCTTCGCGGCCTGGTCCACGTCAGCCGTCTTCGTGACGATGGCCGGACACTGGCCGCCCAGCTCCAGCACGGTGGGCGTCAGGTGCTTCGCGGCGGCGGCGGCGACGTAGCGGGCGACGCTGACGGAGCCGGTGAAGAAGATCTGGTCGAACTTGCGGGCCATCAGACTGCCCGTCTCCGCGGGCCCGCCGGTGACGATGCGAATGGCCGTGGGATCCATGTATCGGGGGATCAGCTCGACCAGCAGCGCCTCGGTGGCCTGGGTCACCTCGGAGGGCTTCAGCAGGACGGCACAGCCGGCGGTGATGGCGGCAATCATGGGCTGCAGCACTAGCGAGATGGGGAAGTTCCAGGGCCCGATGATGAGCGCCACGCCTAGCGGTTCTGGCCGGATGGTCGGTCGCAGCAGGGCCTTCATGGCCAGCGGCGTGTCGGTCGGACGCTCGGCGGTCCATGCATCAATGTGCTTGAGATGTTCGAGCAGATCGGTCTTGATGGTCATGGCCTCGGAGAAGGTCGTCTCGAAGACCGGCTTGTTCATGTCCTGGTGCAGGGCCTCGATGAAGCGCTGCTCATTGTCCTCGACCATCCACCAGACCTGCTTGAGCTGCCATTTGCGCCAGGCGATCTCCTTGGTCTTGCCGGACCGGAAGGTGGCCTGGAGGGTCTGGTAGGCGGCCTCGACCTCCGCTTCAGGCGTGTAGGGCGACATCTCGATGAGGCGCGAGAGGAGCAGCACCGATTTTGATTCCCGGTGGAACAGATCGTGGTGTAGTTCCAGCAGTGGGGAGAGAAGTGCTCTGGATAAGACTCATCCGCCTCGTGCGAGGGACGATTCCAGGTCGGTCGTGCTGCCGGCCCCTTGCGAGCATCGAGCTGCTCCATGTGCTGCCGACGTGTCCCCGCCCGGTCCCGGCGGCTGCTCTGCCAAGCCGACGTGCATGCCCGGGACGCGCTTGTCAGTGGTGGACTGGTGGTGAAGATGCTGGCGGATGGTTGCATCCGCTGGCCGCCGGCCCGAATCGCCTCGGTTCGACAGGAGGTCATCGATTAGGGTTCCTCGACGGCGGCCGAGACCATGCGGGGTACTCCAGGCCATCCTCCCTCCTCCTGAGTCCTCTATCGCGTTCGATTGTGGATGAGGGGGTGTTGGAAGGATGCTCGGCCAGCATCGATGCCCGGACAGCGAGAGTGCCACGGCAGATCCATCTACAGTCGATCCATGTCGCTGATCGACTGCGCCTAATGCGACTGGTCTCAACGCTCGTGTCGTATCTCGGATGTGTCGGCGGGAGGAAGTCCTTCCTGCTGTGGCAAAGGGAAACGTGCGATCGTCGAGAAAAGCAAATCTATATGCCCGGCAGGATGGTGGGCACCGGAGAATACTTGACTTGCACGATGATCAGCGCAGCGACTTGGCAGGACCTGTCTTACTTTCCCATCGCGAATGACCGCGCATGAGGGTAGACAAGAGGCACTTTCGTCGATCTCCTCATTCTCATGCTGGACAAGCTCATCCTGCTGCCGGGGCCGTCTGTGTGTAGAGACCTTTAGAGACACGCTGAAAAGCTACCAGCCGATGGATTTGGACACAACCTTTGATCAGTGCAGCAGTCATACACGATTCTAGGCTCTCGTATTTCTCTATCTCGATATTCACTAAAACCAGATCAGCTGGATGCGGCCAACGTCGCATGCTTGACTCTTATCCAAAGCCGCATCTCCAGTCTCATGTCCCATTCCGTACCCCATCGTCCACCCGTCTGAGACAGAGTCCCGCCGTGCTGGCATACTGGCAATTCCAACGATCCGAATTGGTTCCAATCGGTCGAGAAGCGCCAAGGCTGAGAGAGTGGGTGCCCAGCCAAGTTCGTCATGGCGCGATGGCGACTGGAAGTTGGTACGTGGTCAGATTATAGCCTCTCCTCCCCTCCCCTCCGTATTTAGAGTCGCTGGGCTGCTGATTTCGAGCCATCTGGCCATCCAGTGAATACATTCGCATGGTCTCCGGCTGGTTTGCTCCCTATAGAAACCACCGGCCCACACGCATCACCATGGCACATTCCGAGAAAAGGCCCTGGATTGAGACGCCCTTGATCGAGTCGGCGGCCTTGTCCAAGACCGCCGGGTGGTGAGAACACTCGATTCCTTCTGTAAACGACGTCTTTAACCCGCCCATTCAGTCGAGTCTTCCTCAAGCTGGAATTGTTGCAGCCATCCGGGTCCTTCAAATCTCGGTAGGCCCGCTCCCTTTCGTGAAGCCGTCGCCCCAGGATCTGACGGATCCCAGAGGCATCGGCCATTTCATCCAGACGGCGCTGCAAGACCCCATGCACCGCGGGAAACAGCTGCACTTCGTGATCGCGTCGGGCGGCAATGCCGGTCTCGCCGCCGTCATCGCTGCGCGCCATCTCGACGCCCAGTGCACCGTCGTGGTGCCCACCACCTGTTCGCCGAGGATGATCCAGCGACTGCGGGACGTCGGCGCCGCAGAGGTGATCCAGCAGGGCAAGAACTGGTCGGAATCCGACATGTATCTCCGACGGACGTTTCTTGAAGGCCCGGAGGGGGCGAGCACGGCAGCGCAGAATATCTACATCCCGCCCTTTGATCACCCGCACGTCTGGGATGGAGCCGCCACCATGGTCGATGAGATTGCGAAGCAGCTGCCGCCCCGGAACGACGAATCCTTCCCGGCCGACATCGTAGTGTGTAGTGTCGGGGGTGGTGGGCTCTTCAATGGCCTGGTGCAAGGGCTGGGCCAACATCTACAGTCTCAACACCGCGAGAGAAACGTCCGGGTGCTGGCAGCAGAGACCGAGGGCGCCGCCTCGCTCGCTCTGGCACTCCGAGAAGGGAAATTGGCATCACTGCCGGCCATCACGTCCCGGGCAACCTCCCTGGGCGCAGTCACGGTCGCACCCCAGACCCTCCAGCTGGCGCAGACGCCTCCGCCGGGCGTGGAGGTCGTGAGCGTCGTCACCTCGGACGCCACGGCCGCCCAGGGGGTGCTGCGTCTGGCCGATGAGCATCAGCTGCAGGTGGAACTGGCCTGTGGAATTAGCGTCGAGGTGGGTGCCTCCCCGTTGCTCCAAACAGTGGCTCCTGATGTCACACCAGAGACGCGAGTGGTGATTATTGGGTGTGGAGGATGCAATATCAGTGCGGAAATCATCGCCGGATATCGCGAACAGATACACCACGGCTGGCATTGAGAGGAGGGTGAACCAGGAGGACCGGTTCGACCGGGGGCTGGATCACGCCTACGCCATAGCCTGTCCATAGCCTGTGCAATGATGTCTATTCCTGAGGAGGAGAGTCTTCACGATCTGATACTCGCAGCTGGCGGAGATTCCCCTGGCCGCATGTCCCGAACGACAAGCTCCTGCGTAATCCCCACCGCGGCCATTGTCCGGCAGTGCCAGTCTGCCAGATGATAATAATCCCTTTCTGATTTGTCTTCCCCGACGATCCTTTCTCGTCTCTGCCAGACTGGCGGGGCCAGGTACGTGGCGCCAAGACGCCGTTCCGCCGTTCGGCTGGGCACATTCTGGTCGACCAGAGCATCAACGTATCAACCCGCTGACGCTGACGATGGAGGATGTCCACTGCCAGTTGACTGCCTGGGGGGTGACGAATTCCTCGCTCGAAATAACTGTGGAGGAAACTATACACGTACAATGCCCGGGACTCGATGACGCGGCAACAGCCGGGCTGCAATGGGCCAGGGGGCATCGGGGAACTATATAATCATGGCGTCAACAACGAGGAGATGATCACACATCGCTCTCCTTTGCTGGCCATAGAACTAGCAGAGACAGAAACATCGCGACAATGCATTTCACCAAGCTCTTGACCCTGACGGCGGCCACTCTGGCGCTGGCCCATCCGGGCGAGAAGCACGACCCTCATGCTGTGAAGCGCGAGATTCGGGCTCGCGATGCCATGGCCAACCACGCAAAGCGTTCCCTCGATGCCTGTGCCAGCTCGGAGCAGGCGAGACAGTTGCAGCAGCGGAATGTGGCTCGTCGCGCCCGCACGGCGCACGAGCTGCGCCATGCTCGAGGCATCACCGCCCGTAAGTGTGCCTCGTCCCCAGACCACCGTTCGATGCCAGTCTAATGCAGCAACAACAGCGCCGCAGAAATGGCGTCGGGACCAGGACGCCCTCGAGACCTGGGAGGCTGTCAACCACAACCGCACCGATCTGCTCGATTTCTCCCCCAACGCCCCCGAGTCCGTCATCTTCGGCGCCAACACCAGTGCCATCCTGACCCCGACCATTACGGACGGCCCCTACTACGTCTGGGGCGAGGTGACGCGCCAGAATGTCAAGGAGGAGCAGTACTCAGATGGGGTGGATACCTTTTTGGAGGTGCAGTACATCGATGTCAATACCTGTCGGCCCGTCCACGGCGCCCTGGTGGATATCTGGCAGGCGAACGCCACCGGTGTGTACAGGTACGGGTTGTCCTCTTCCATGATGCCGCACTGGATGTGACCTAACAGAGCCGATCTTCAGTGGAATCTCCACCTCGGGCAACTATGCCGCGGATGGCTGGGACTCGACCTACCTGCGTGGCATCCAGGAGACGGACCAGGACGGGGTTGTGACCTTCCAGACCATTTTCCCCGGTCACTACGAAGGCCGTGCCACCCATACACATCTCCTGACCCATCTCAATGCCACCGTAAACCGGAACAATGGCACCTTGATGGTGGGCACCGGCAGTGTCGCCCATATTGGCCAGCTCTTCTGGAATGAAGTGCTGCGCTCGGCCGTGGAGGAGACGTCCCCCTACAACACCAACACGCAGGCCATCACGTCCAACGCGGACGATATGTGGAGTGTCCAACAGGCGTCGAGCGCGTACGATCCCTTCCCCGAATACCTCTACCTCGGCAACGGCCTCCAGGATGGCCTGTTTGCGTGGATCCAGATCGGCATCAACGCCTCCGCCGACTACACCGACAACTCGTACTACAGCATTGCGGCCTACTACGATGAAGACGGTGGTCACCAGAACTCTGACGGCTCGGCCTTTGGCGGCGGCGATGGCGGCAACATGAACGGTACGATGCCTTCTGGTGCGATGCCTTCTGGTGCGGCGCCATCCGGAGCCATGCCCTCCAGCCTGTAGAACCGGTGAAAGCGAACTAGCAAATGAGGACCTGGAAAGGACATCTGTGCATAAGGAGGAATCGTTCAAAAAGGCTTAGTTTCCTGGGAACAAATCGTTCATGCAGTCAAAGTTGAACTACGGGCCCAGATAGAGTGTTTTCCATACGAGTGCAATTTAATTAGATCGGCCATGCTGATGTGCCATAAATCCCACGCACTAGAGGATAGGCTTTAGTATGGGAGGAATTTCCACCGTGGTTAAACGGGAGGATGCGTCCTAAACGAGGGAATTTCGATGCCCGGAGGAATGTCCGGATCATATGGCGGGCGGAGCACTGTTATGTCCTTGTACATATCTTGGTAGAATATTCCAGCGAGTAGACCATGGGGAAAACAGCCCTGGAATCAAAGTAGTTTCACACATTTGAGCCCGTCGAGTTTTTTTGTTCAGGGGCTTGCGGCTGGTGTTGATTTTGAAGTGCACGTTGGCACATGGGCAATCAAGAAACATAAGCAACCCACGGAAAGTCAATAACAAACCACCCCAGAAATCTAGCAAAGGGAAGAACAGAAGCCATAGAGGAAGAAGCCAAGACGGCTCAACTAGAGAGCTACCCCATCGAGTGGTAGGCAGTGCCGGAGGATTCGAAATACGAGGTGCGGTATGATGTGCGAGAGAGGATTATTGAGCCGTAATGACTGTCTCCCTCATCCCAAGCACCAGGAGACGGAGATCAGTTGAAAGATATTGGAAACAAGATAGAAAAATCGTATACAGCCTGCCATGACAATGAGGTTGTCGAGATACCGACGCACTGTCTTCACGCCCGCAACCACACAAGGGGGAGGCCGTGTTCATGAGGAGTCATATACCGGCCAAGAATCGAACAATCCTTAAGGAGTCTCTCGGCAGTCATACAAGCATCGGATACCCAGAGCTTTCAGGCCTGAGACTTCAACAAGATTGGCTGATTGTGGAACAGGGCAAATCAGATGGCGACCATGATTGTAAGAGTATTACCCTCTCCGCAATGAAGATATGCTAAACAGGGTCCAGGCAAGAATGAGGGACTTGGCAAGGCATTCGGACCAGACAATCTTGCGCAGAATCCCTGCCACAGTTAGTTTGCTGTTGTCATGATCCCCTCGATACGAGGAGTCTGGCAAATCCGTGACATGGCCACAGACCATGGTGGCAGGATCAGAGTCAAAGCAGGCCGCTTGAGACCCAGCCGACTACTCCAGTACTTGATACGAGTTCAACACGCTCTCAGAGCCGCAATACATCCAAGCGTTTATCCCGCAGACAGGGCAACAGAGAATACGAGGTGGGACAGCCACGCACCGTGATATGGTCGGCCGGCCAAGGGACGACTGCAGGCATAGATGCTCCAAGCCCAAGATACAAGGGTATTCTGCTCCATGATATCATAATAATCAGAGAATAGGCGATGGCACAGCCATGTTGGGCATGGAATTGCATGTGCATGGGCGAAGCTAAATGTCGCGTAAGAGTTATAAATACGACGCCATCTCCATCACCTCAGTTGTACCTTCGCAGGCAAATTTACCTTCCTTTTGTGCCTTTTTTGTTGCAGATCCTCGGCCACAAAATCTTTTGCTTTCTTGTGCTGAGGCTCTGCTGCGAGCGATTGTTGCAGTCTGTCCATTCCCATCCTAACCTGCTTCCAGGCCAGCATGAAGTGGACATCTTGGGCCCAAGACATCCTACCCCTCCTCGCGGGGTTCTCAATAGCAGATAGCTCACCACGACTCACCCCATTTCCCGCACGAGTCATCAAGCGCAACGGCCTCCTCGCTCGGAACGAGTCTCTAGTCCTACGTGATATTGGCCTCGGGCTAGACAGGGTCTTCGGTCAGCCACTGGCAAAGAGGCAACACACCTGCCCCTCGACCTGTGACATCTGCTGTGACGATGGCATCTGTGTCAGGTCGCTGAGAGATGTCTGCTGCGGTGGATACTACTGCACCGTGGGTGAAAAATGCAGCAATACTCGAGGCTGCTGTCCCATCGGCACGGATCCCTGTCATGATGGTTGCATGCCCTCCGGCGGCGAGTGCTGTCGGACTGAGGGATTCTGCAATCCCGGTGACTACTGCTATCTGGTGAACGGGGTACCCAAATGTTGTCCGTTCGGCGGTTGCACTCGAAGCAGCGGTGGTGACGATGATGACGACTACCACACAAAGTCTATTGAATACACCACCTCGAGCTATACGTATGCGGTACCAACTGCCTCTAGTACTTCCCGCGATGATCAGGAAGAAGAAGTAGACTACAGCGGCGTTGGTAGCATCCCGCTCCAAGGAGAAAGCAGCAAGGGAGACGATCCTTCTGGAGCTGGCGCACTTCGCTCACCCTTGTCCTGCCGGTCTGGTCTTGTCCTCATGAGTGGGTGGATGTTGCCAGTGCTATTGGGTGGCTAGCGGTAGGGGAATGCGTCTGGATGCTATGACCGTGTATATATTGACCCGATCATTCATGACGTGGATGATCGTCACAAGAATGCGCCGAATTCCATCACCAAGGTTGGTGAAGCCAAAAGAGGACATTCCAACCGTCCTCTTCAGAGGAAAATCAGACGGTATGCAGATACCTGCCATGGGGAATATCCCAAGAAAGCGTTGGTGACTTCTATGTGTGAAAGTCCGTGTGTACTGAGGATCACTCCAGGCAATTTTGGAGTATTGATCAATGAGGCCCTCGAAGATTCTTCCAACTGCCTAGTTTGGAAACACCGCCTCATGTTAGAGCAGAAATCTTGTCAAGGGGGGCTTGAGAGATGATCATGACAAGAATACATATATGATTTAGCATCTTGGTCAATGGAGTGATACTCTTCTGGACACCATGGATCAATAAATTGATATGGGGGAGTCGTGCCTATGAATGGTTTGGTCTTTTGCTAGCCTCCCTTCCGAGGAGATCATCTGTCTCAAAATCCTGCATAAACCAGTGACAAGTGCTCCAGACAAGCACGTTTGGAACAAGCATAGCATATCTCAGTAGGGAGAGAAACTCGAGCCACCTTTCCCTAGCAATAGGTCCCCGCATCTGATCTTCAATGAGGGCGAGACTTTCATCAGCCAATGACAAGTGCACACCCTAGATAATGATCGATTGTGGTTAATAACGCAAGAAATATGAGATCATACTGGAGATCACGTACTGCTTTTTGCTGCAGTAACCGCCACTCTTTCCAGCAGCCATACACTAGGTTGGATCAGACCTAATCGACTGGTCTTTTGATATAGCTATCGCTGACCAGACAAGCCCCGTCAACGAGGAAACTGCATGTCTCTCCGGGGCGCTCGCCCAACGCGTCTCCCTCTGGAGTAGACGCCGCTGCCGCAGCCAAGGGCTAGAAGAACAGCAGATACAAGCAGTCTAATAAAACGCACGGCCCTTCGATTGGCTGTTAGGATTGATCTCGAAAGTCGGGACGATGGAACGGAGTGGGTGTGGAACAAGATTGGGTAATTGTGTCTGAGAAATTTGGGCTGGCTGTGCTTTCGGCGGTTGATATACCCGTGCTATCCATTTCCACGGCATTGCACCTGGCGAGGCGGCGCAATGTAACCCTCGGCCTGAATCCAATCCTTTACTCTCTCCTCGTATTGTGGATGACGAAGACCTCTTTGAAACTTTCAGCAAGAACGTGTGGGGGCCATTGATAATTATGGCTGGTGTCCCAATGCAGGAGGACATTGTACGTTGAAGGAGGACTCCAAGAACGTCTTATGGTATGGAATATGAACAGTTGGAACCACATCGAACACTGTGCACTCGCCCAGCTTCTGGGGCCTCTCGCACTGGGCGGCTGAGATACCAGAGGTCTGTGAGCCATTTGGCAAGCAAGGGCCTGAAAAGCACGGGCGGATGCGAGATCCCCTCTTAGGGAAAGACCCCATGTGGCTGTTGAGGATCCAAATCCCGTGGCGTGGAATGTCCCATGAGTCTACCTCATCCCTTGTATTGATTAGTCTTCTCAGGCCAGGACTTCACTACCGATGGGGATACTGGTACCCTAGGACATATACCGGTAGTACTTGTGAATAAGAATGCTCGCGTTACGGGCTGTACGCTACTCCACAAGCGATCCAGACAATAAAGGGAAGTTCTCATCTATGCGAAGGTATCATTCTCTGTTCACATACCATGATGCCTCTACCAAAAACTTCGCAGGTCATCCTTCCCCAAAATGCGAGGAATATGCAGGGCATCATCGGCCAGCAAGGGGGAGGGCGACGGAAATGTGCACCAGACAGAGCACGAGGAGAAGGCAACACTGCAATAGCCTAGCAATCTTGGCTGATCTTCATCGCTATGCATCGGTCCTGGGAGTGCTGAAGGGTTGCACGCAACCTGCATGCTCCCGGGACCCATCTACGGCAACCCATCTGGAAAAGGGACCATTGCCGTTGCTATCATATGCCTGGCAGCGGTGTTGTGTGGCGTCCGAGGCTGCTGTCTGCCTCTCGAGATCAGCACTTCTTTGCACAAGAAGTTATCGGAGGGTCAGGCTAGAGAAGGCACGACTGCATAGGTATGAATTTCGATCGAGGGCAAAGTGTTGGGCTCGTGGATCAGTAAGCTTGGCATGCTGGCGACAAGTCCTGTTTACTACCGCCCGCTGTTCAATGCGCTGACACTGACAGGACAGCATGCAATCGTACCTCTTTGCTTGGGTATCAGGCGATGCAGAATTGATCGTCCGAATGATGGTTCGCACCAACACAGCACAGCAAGCAGCCGGCCAAGACCCGAGCGAACCGAGGATGATGTCATTCACAGTGCCAGGCACCAGGATATGACCCTCTTATATGACGAGGGAGATCCGGCAAGACAGCAAATCATGAGACTTCAGCTGTGTCTGCCTGGTATCGCTTGATTTTCCCACACAATGGCGGCGTTCGAACTCGCGCATCGGGTAAAGCACCTCATCGTCCAGCCGGCTGACCTCCAATATGATCCGCCCGAGAGTTACTTGTTCGTGCAGGACGGGTTGATTATCAGCTGCGGGGTGCTGTATGCCTTGTTCTACTTGTTCTGCATGGCTCGGACATACGCGGATCGAACGTATCCTGGCGCCGGATTTGGTGGGATTCAGTATCTGTATGCCCGAGCCTGGTCCGGCAAGATAGGGAGCTGATCCATTGGCAGGTGCTTGACAATGGCGTATGAGGTATTCTATGCGTTCACAACAACGTCCACGTTCCTCGAGCGAATGGCGTTTTTTATTTGGTTTGAGCTCGACTTGGGCTTCGCCCTGGTGGCCCTGCGGCGGGCTCACACGCCAGCCGCGCGATCCGTGATCCAGCGGAACATGATGGTCGGTTTTGTCCTGGCTCTCGCTGGCTTAAAGGCTTTGACGTGGGCATATCCCGATGACCGAGAGCAAATTACCGCGTACTGGACAGGAATTCTCCTCCAATTCCCCGTGGGCTGGGTATACCTCTACCTTCTCTGCAAACATCGGACCACACAAGGCCATTCCCTGGAAACCTGGTATGTGTGTCCCCATGGTTCTCCGTCCGACGTACTGGCTGATCAGCCCAGGCTCACCCGGTATTTGGGCTGCTTTGCGGCGTACGGGGTGTTTGTCTGGAGATACTGGAACATCCCCGCGAACTGGGCGTATGTCGGGTCGCCCTGGAGTATCGGGATCATCGTCCTGACTTTGGTTCCCGAGACGGTTTATCCTTTTGTCTATATCTCCGTGTATCACAGGAAGGCCATCAAGACTGGATAAGATGCATGGAAGGAATTGATTTATTGGCGCCGGATGGTAGACAAGGGCATCCAGACGAGTATCTAGAATTCACACCTACGCTCGAGACCAAGAGCGAATCTGTTCTGCTACGTAGCACGGGGAGGTCTATCTGTCGCGCGGAAGTTGGCTCCGGGACCGTCATGTCCACTGGCTGAGTCCTCCATTTTCTCAATCCGGTCGGCCTTGGATAGATTTGAGGATCGTTCGTCCCACTGAGGCCATCCCATGCGGGTCGTGACCTTGATCATGGTGGGGGGTATCTCTACAGCTTTCCGAGGGTGTCTCCCAGCTCGGCCGCCCGGGAGGTCGCCGATCGCACCGCCTGGTCCACGATCTCGTCAAACTTCAACGCCTCGAAGGTCTGCAGGGCCGCGTAGGTGGTGCCATTGGGGCTGGTCACGTTCTTGCGCAGCTGGGCGGGTTCATCGGAGGACTCGACCAGCATCTTGCCGGCTCCGAGGCAGGTCTGGGTGGCGAGGCGAGTGGCCTGTTCCTTGGAAAGGCCCAAAGCCGTGGCCGAAGCCACCAGATGCTCCACCATGGCGAAGAAATAGGCCGGGCCCGAGCCTATTCGAGGTGAGATGTTAGCGCTGGTCCCCGACGGCCAGGGTGATTCGATCGACATCACATACCCGACAACCCGGTCACGACATCAAGCAGCTCCTCCCGATCCACCCACTCGGTCGCCTTGCTCACGCTTCCTAGCAGCGCTCCGACAAGCTCTTTCTCCTCCGCGGTGACGTCGTCGCTGGCGAGCAGACCAGACGCACCCTCCTTCACCAGGGCGGGCGTGTTGGGCATGACCCGAACGACGTGCACGCTGCGACCATCTGCAGTTTGCAGCCATTCCTTCAAGCTCTGCAGGGTGATGCCGGCGGCAATGCTGACGACGACCGGCAGGGAGGCGCGCTGGGACCAGGCGTTGGCCAGCTCCTGACAGACGACCTTGGTGACTTGGGGCTTGACGGCGATGACGACCACATCCGCATCCCCGGCGGCGTCGCCATTCACGGTGGTCGTCCGTACACCCAGGGCGGCCATCTTCTCACGATTGGGGTCGAATGGCTCGGAGACGGTGATGTTCTGGCGGTCGATGTCGAGGCCCCCGATGATGGCCGAGGCCATGTTGCCGCCGCCAATGAAGGCAATTTTGCTTTGCTGGAGAGACGGCATGGTGAGGAAGAGGTACAGTATCGAGAACTGGAGGCGGAAGGGGGGAAGAAGAGGGAAGGGGCGCAATTGGGAGAATGTTGTTGGTGATGTTGAGTTGGAACCCCGCGAATTCCCCTCGATCACGTGAGGACCCCACGCGGATGTCGTAAGCCATGCATATTTTAATACGCTGTGCCTGACAGGGGGTCATTATGTCAGCTATGCGGCAATCCTACATTAGTATGTACTTTTGTGTTGGTATATACATGAGCGATCTTCTTCTCAACATCCCTCCGTTCGCTCCAGCTCGACACAGCACGCATCCCCACAGCACCCCAGGCCAACCAAGGACAGTCGCTCACCCAGAGACATATCCCGATCCCTTTGCCTTCGCCCCTCCCGACCAGATCTTCGTCTCGAACGTCTGCAAGTGCTCCACGGAAAAGGGCGACACAAACATGGTGGGCATAGCGGAAGACTCCGATGACACCTGCGAGCTGCTAGCGACCGAGGCAGCATCGGAGGCGAGGGTGGACTCCGCCGTCGAGCTCCCGGGCACCAGACTGTCTCGCGATCGTGCGGGATCCTCGGCCGTCGTTGGTCGTGACCGGCTCAGGCTGGGGACGGATTGGCGGCCGTCGGCATCGGTCTCGTGCCCACCGGAGATGGCCGTACTATTGGGTCGTGATGCGATGCTGGATGCACTGTCCTGGTCCGCTGGCGACGTGCCCTGCGGGGGCGACGGATGGCGTCGGAATTCGTCTCCTTCGCGGGTATAGCATTTGGCGATCAAGTCATTCTGGACGCAGAGGATCTTGCTGATCGACCGAATCAAGGAGAACTTGAACGGTGTGGCCATATCTGGGTGCAGTGAAATCGTCTCCAGGAGCAGCTGTTTGAGATAGCCGAGGCACGCGTTCATGTGCGTATACTCAATGGTCAGCGGATGCATCAGAATCTGGCCGGTGTGCATCTTCCTATGTTGCTCAGAGGCCGTCGATTAGCACGACGCCTGGGATGAAGCGGCACCGGGGCCACCAGGCGCAGACTCACCCGACTTTTTCAAGATACTCCCAATACTCGAGCTGGCCCGGGTCGGAGAAGAACCGGGTCAAGTACCACTTCCAGAAGATCTTCCGGCGCTGCACATGGGGGCTGTCGATGGTGAACAGGTCGTCCACCTGGGCCTCCGACGTCGTACTGCGCGTCCGTAAGGCGCGAGCGGTGATATCGAACTCGAGCATTTTCTGGTAGAGGCGGTGGGTGAGGGAGGCGATGGCGCCCTTGAGGTGCTTGGCGCCTTGATTGAAGGTGACGATATCATCTACCGAACCGTCTCCCTTAGCGCAGTCCACAGGACCGTCTGTGAGGGGGGCCTACCGTCGGTAAAGCCGACAAACGCTTGGAGGAAGGCCATGCGCTTGCGGAAACTGGTGTAGAGCTCCTCGCGACTCACCCGCCGAATGTCCTCCCCGGGAGAGGAAAACGCATCCATCGTGGGGCGGTTCCGGGAAGCTTGATGTCAGCACGATCTGGAGAAGAGCACGAGGGACGGGGCGCGCAAAGGATGCCAGAGGGAAACCATGGCGGCAGGGCAGCGTCGTCCCGTCTTATATTATGGGATGATGCCCCCAGGATCCGGCAGCGTGAGGCCAGGGAAAACTGATCTCGTGCGTGTCTTGGGCCAGTGGGTCACCCACTTCCCAGGCCCGGTCAGAGAACTAAGATATAGATTACCCCCCGGTGTTCAGCAGCTCAGCGGCGCGTCCCCGACCCGATGGCCATCCCCAGAGCGACCATACCCCGACATCTCGACCAGGGCCGATCGTCCCGGCGGCAGATCCAGCGAGGGCTGGTCAAGAACTGGACTGACCGCCAGCGAGGGGGATCGCCAGCCTGTCTCCATCGTGACCCCGTCGCGACCACGGGGCTGAGGCCGGATGGTGCCACCCACCACGACTCCGATCACCGCACAGAAGAATCCGACAAGCGAGCGACAGTGGAGACGGCCCCCCGCCTGGAGATTGAGTGTGATCGTGGATCGGAGACCTGGTCGGGTCATCGTGTTCTCAGTGGCTGTCCCTGCATGCATCAGCACGGTTCGTCGGATGCGAGAGGGATGCTGCACCAATGACATCGGGCGCTGCACCGCCATAAATTGGGGTAGATGAAGCAATTTAGGAGGATCCCCACCCGGCTCCAGTCGTCAGCGCCGCCAGCCGGTTCCTTGGGTGGCCATCTGGGCTGTGTAGCGGACCAGACGCCCGGATGAAGGTTCCTCCGGCGCAACTGGCAGGGCTTGGGCACCGTCGTGCGTGGACGAGGATCGGATCTTCCGGATGGCATAGGGTCGTCTGGCCCAGTTTCTCTCGATTGCATTGACGACGAAGGAAATGGTGGGAGAATTGCTGAGCTTGTGATGCCCGACAGACTGGATCATCCTACCGAGCCTCAGCCACCACCACTCACTCTCTACCCATCGCGCCCAGGATTGGTTCCTGGTAGCGAGCAGACGGGGCCCTCCTTGGCAATTTACATCCTGCTCGGTAGCGGGAAACAAGGCCGACAAGGTCAAAGGCAGGGTATGGTGCTACCTTATCTCGGCGGGTTTGCGGGCTCACTGGATTGTTTCGCACAGCGTCATCTCCCATTCAAGGGTAGACTGGCAACACCGGTCTGGCATCAATCAAGCATGCGATCGTCGGTACTTATGTGCAGCCCACATCTGGTTTGATCCTAGTGAGGTGCGTCGTGCGATGACAGTAGCCTCAGTATTGCCTGTTGTGGTGGCCCGGGCCCGCGAGGAAGAAGAACCCTTTGTTCCAATTCTTGACATCGTGTACCCTGCATGCCTTGCACACGCGACTTTTGATCCTGGCTCGTCCACTTGAGGCGCTAAAGGAAGAGAAATAGATTGTGGGACGGTTGAAGTTGGGAACCAGACCAAGATATAAACATCGCGGGCATCAGCTCGCCCTTGTCTTGCACCTCGTAACAACACCATCCCAATTGGGAGACTCGACCTAATTTTCAGTCTGATGACAAGATCCTCGGGACCAAGGCCGAGTTCATACTACGACGTGACAGCTATACATAGCAACGGACTCAACGGGACAGTAACCAGTGGGTCGCGGTTCGTCAGCCCTACCGGGCTACCTCGTGTTACCACACAGGCGCTGTATCTCTAACTTTTTGCCCTCCAAATACCCATGGGAAGCCAAGTCGTTGCTGATCCATCGATCCAAACACCCTTGATACACTGCGTGTCCTCGAACGGCGCCCTCAAATTCTGCCTTATTGGTCATCACGAGAGCATGTTGGCCAACGACAGAGTCGACAGGAAAAAATGGAAAAGTAGAAAAGAAAGCAAAGAAAGAAGAAAGTTCAGTAGTTCTGTGGACCGCACTGGTGGGCCGCCCTTGGTAAGCTTTTCCCGCTTCTGAACGAAGTACCAGCCACTGTCTCCTAAAGTGGAGTACAATCATGGTCTTCTCAGGAATTATATGATGGAACGAACTAGGGGAAATTTTTGGTGTTGGAATCAGTGGTGTGTGGCCATCTAAGAAGCCTCAACGAAGGACCACCAGGTTACAAGCCCATATGGGAATGGTGACATCTCGATGCTGGACGATAATTAACTCGGGAGGGACCCATCTCCGTGAGGCTAGAAAACAAGCTAGATGGAGTCTTTGGCGTTCGGACCCTCTGTGGAAAGTAAGTCGCACTGCTGACTCTGACAAGAAAGCGCACAGGAGGGATCATGAGACAGCCTCAGACAGGGCTTGAAAATTTGACAGACCATGGTCAATGAACTAACATCATTTAGGATGGGATAAAGGTTGGATGTCAATTACACTTAATCAGCCATTCCACGTCAACAATAAATTGCGGAAACACTCGTGTTTCCTCTGATACAGACAGATTGGCTTACTCTGGACAATACATGAACTGCGTCTGATCTGAATCACCAGTGTCTTGATGGTCATGATTTCTTCTAGCCACATTGCTTAGCTTCAATGCACCCCACCCGAAGTATGGACCCTCTGTCACGGCTGTCATTGCCTTTCTCAATTGGATAGCATATCCTGATCTGGGGCATCATGACATTTCACCGTCGATACAGTCGTTAGGTCGTGAATTCAGTGCCTGAGACAGTCATGAGATACCTGAAAGAAATCACGATATAGAAAGTTTCGAACAGTCTCTCGGGTATGTCAAGTAACTGTCAGGTTTTTGACATGCCTTTGCGTACGGAGAGGCGGCGATAAGCAAAGACGAAGCCTCTCCACGACGGCCGTTCAAGAAGTCGAATGAATAGTTACGGACAGGATCATCGTTTCTTCGTGAGCCTATCGGACTGCATCTGTGTGTCAGGATGAATCAACCCTACCCTGACAAATAATCCTTGTCGAGGCCCAGAAGCCACCGATAGGCAACCAGGGAGGATCTAGCGAAGCAATGCATGGAATGCATTGCACTCACGGTCTCGTGATGGTCCCGCTTTCTCTGTAGCAAGCGCTTCCGAGATTGCGCAGAGTTCGCTGGATCACGGCATCACCAAAACTATGGCAAGCTGTTCCGACCACCCCCGCCTTATCAATCGAACGGAAAGAGACACTTATAAGACAGTTCCACGCTTGGTAGATTGAGAAATGCCTTCCAATTTCTTTTCTTCCCGGTTTCGTCCTCCTTCACCATGGGTATCGTGATCGTCGGCTCTGGCATTATCGGCTTATTGTCCGCCATCACCCTGACGGATGTCGGACACCAAGTCACCATCGTTGCACGCGACCTCCCCGGCGACGAAACCCTAGATTGGGCCAGTCCCTGGTACGTAATATCTCTGCTGGTATGACACCCAAGGCACAGAGCTGATAGAAAAACGGTTCAGGGCTGGTGCCGCCATTTTCCCCCATCCCGATACCGCCGATCACAAACTGCAAGCCGAAACATTCAAGTATTACTGGGCGTTGGCACACCGCGATCCCACCAGCGGAGTCCAGGTAGCATGCCCCATCCTTCCATTTTCCCCCTCTTGACCTGACCGTTGAGTTTTGCAGGTCGTCAACGCCACCGAATTCTACGATGACCGAGAAGACGACACCAGCATCTGGTATAAGACCCTGGTGCCGAGATACCGCCGAATCGCGACGGCAGACCTTCCAACCGGCGCAAAAATAGGCATCCAGTACCAGTCCATGACGGTCAATCCGGCAAAGTATTTGCCCTGGCTCCAGAAAGAACTCGAGCGTCGCGGGGTACGGCTCATCCGCCGGGAGGTGAGCTCTCTCAATGAGGCGAGGCAAATTAGTGGGTGTGATGTTGTAGTGAACGCGACAGGACTAGGGGCGTTTCATCTGGCTGATGACCAGAACGTGGTGGCCATCCGGGGACAGACGATGTTTGTCGAGACCTACTTTGATGAACTTGTTATGTGGCAGGGATCGCATTACTCGTACGTGATTCCTCGTATGTACTCGGGCGGCGCCATCATGGGAGGAGTGAGCCAGGAGGGTAACTTGGACCGGACGGTGGATCCTCAATTGCGACCAGATATCCTGAAACGCGTCAAGGCGCTTACTGCCGGGTCATTGGACACAGTGGATCTTCAGCAACATGTCAAAAGGGACATTGTTGCCTTTCGACCGGGACGAAAAGGGGGCTTCCGTCTGGAAACCGAAGACAATGTCGTGCATGCGTATGGCTTTGGCAGTCTAGGATACACCTTCAGCTACGGGGTGGCCAGGCAGGTCCAACAGCTGGTCGAGTCGATAGGGGGCAAGAGGGCCTCACTCACCAGTCGACTTTAGTGGACGCAGCATTCGTTGAGGGCCTCTCAGAGTTTCATACCTGCTTCGACCGGCGAAGCGCCTGTACAGCTACATGGATTCAATAGATCAGCTTCATCAGGTGAATAAGATTTTCTCTACCAATTGATTGGTCAGTTATAGTTCCATATCGAGTATCATTGCCATTGGCAGAAGATATTTTCTTGCGTGCGACTACTTTACCTACATACGCTGAGGGGAAGACATTCTCATCATGAAGATGCTAAAATTTATACGACTGTATACATGATCAACGTGGAACACAAAGCCCCCTCAAGTATAGGATATTCTAGTCGACTATAGGGCTCCACTCTTACAGAACCTTCCAAAGCTGCCACCACACTATCGTGGATATCTGTGGAGTGTCACTGGCAAGACCCTCATTCAAGCCGGCGAGAAGATCACATCAGCAGCATTGTGCACGCATGTATCGAAACGTGCAAGAATTACACGATGACCCAGGTAAAAGGTGGCAAAGATGGGAATGCCGATGTAGGCCGTGATGAAGTTGGAGGTATTCCACCAGCCGTCGAGAAAGTTCGTGTACCCACCTAGGAGCAGCAGGAGGAAAAAAAAGAAGCTGGAGGTTTGAGCCATGAAGGATTGAAGGCGGGACCGGAATGGCGGATCTGTGATGCCCTGCACAGCAGTGACCTTATGAGAGCGCACGTAGACCACACAAAGCCCAATCTAACTCTGGAAGACTTCCGTGTTCATGAGATTGACAGACTCATTGGAAACCGTAGCTCCTTGGCTGGAGACATTGACATACGCCAGAAGACAGAACACCATGCATGCCCCTCTTGCGTTGTATGGAATTCCTCGTGGTGTGCACCATTGGAAGAATCAAGAACACTGCCCGCAACAGACAGCGAATATAGGGGTTGGATGGCATGGTCGAGATATGAATCGCCACCGTACAAGGCGGATACCACAAAAATGGCATTGATAATCGAGTCCAGCACCGTGATTCCGGCATTCTGGGCAACGATGATCTCATCAGGCACAGTGATGGCAAAGACATGGTAGTACACCTGACATTGGGCGAATCCCAAACCGGATGATTAGAACCGGTGCGCATAGTAGGACATGGAGCATCCAGGAATGGGAAGACAGGCGGACAACTCGGTGGTAGCAGTGACAATTCCGAACACCAGCAAAGCGAGAAAGCTGTAGGAGACCACCAGGAACACCGCCATTCCCCCCTCATATGGATAGCGATTGACCGACATCCACGAAGAGAGCTGTCCTGATCGTCCGTCCCCCCCAAGCGCAACCATCTGAAACTTCCTGAGTGGTGTCCTAAGTCCTTATAGTCGCCGAAGCCCCTCTAAAGACTGAGCCATACCTTCGGCAGGGATCTCATTCATGACTTGAATGTTATGAAAACGCTGGGCAAAGGTGTTGCTCCTTTGCCAGATCCATCCACGAGGGAATGGGATCGCCATAGCCGGCCTCGAGGTGCTCATCATATCTCCTCCATAGCTCAGCCATCGCCCCCCGGGCGATTCTGAAAGGCAAAAGCCCAGATCGGGCTTCCCCGAGTTCTAGGAGGTCGGAAATAGCATCTCGTTGTGATGCCGTTGTTGCTTCACAGCCTGCAATAAACACGGGCCATAGCGACCCAGGCCCGAGAGAATCGGCGGGGGTCAGCGCCGCATAGAATGCTTTCAAAGCCGTGATCGCTTTTCCCACGTGGCCTTCTAGCATTGCCGGATGTAAATTACGAACGCGACGGTAAAAGAAAATGACAATGGCCGCATTGAGAGCCTGGAACATGAGGCCAAAGAGGACGAGCCCCTCGGAGGGCATTTGCTCACTTGTCGGGCCATGTTGACGATTGAAGGAGTGGATCACATTCTCCAAACGCAGGCTGCGTTTCTCAAGCGCCTCCCATACCCCGGGCTCAATCGGCCAGTCTACCTTGCGAGCGTTTTTCAACACATTCATCACATTCGCCAGTCGGGTGGTCTGGGACACCAGGCTCAACCAAGTCTCTGGGATTCCGTACACCTGTTTGTAGAGACTCCCGGACGATTTGCGTGAATCCTGCAAATGAACATCGAGGATGTCCATCATACGATCCTTCGGTTGGTCAATATTGAGGTCGCTATCCGATGGCTGAGGTTGGAAATGGAGGAAGTCATCCAATCGGTGACTCGAATCATGATCGACAGCCAGCTGGCCATCCGCTTTGCAAATGGCGTGCGGCCCAAAATATTCGTTCAAAGCGGTGATCAAGGGCTCAGAGGGGCTATAGTCGTGCAGGACGTATGTACTCTCCGCCATGATGCGGAGCCAAGTGTAGACGTTCAAGAGCAGGCGTGCCTTTTCTGACACCCGGCACTTGGCTAGTCCACGGAGACACAGAATCCTTTCCGCATCGAGCATATAGCATCGCGCATCATGGTATAGGCCGGATAAAACCTGTCGACGTCAGACGTCATCCGGACAGGGACCAAGGATCATGATTCTTACCGCAAACTCAGTCATTCCACAGATGGCCATCAACTGGTCTTTGAAGGTTGCCGCCTTGGGCCCGCTCATCTCCTCGTTCAAAGAGATCTGCATGTGTCTTTTGGCTTCCGCATAGGATTGGTTGGTGACCCTCTTCCAATGGTCGGGTGAGGCCAGCGATTCCGTGTGGGGGTTTGACGCCAGATAGGTCGCCGAGGATGCGAGCAGGATGTAGAGATTTGCCAGACGTGCTCGACTAATGTCCTGGGATTTCATGACCGTCAATTCACTCAGCGTGAGCAACGCTGCCGGCATATTGACTCGACTCCATGGGGTCTCTTTGCCCAGGGGAACAATACCCAATCGGGGAATTATACGGTCCTGAAAAGTCTTCAACAACAGCGGCGCGTCCGATAATACATCAACGGCCGTGTGTGGTGGCAGATCCGGTGTATCTAGCTGTAAAGCAGTTGGGGCCCGATGCTCAATGGTATCTGCCTCTGCCTGCCACGTTCGCCTGAGTACTCCTTGCTCGAATATTGAATGCGCACTAGGGGCAAGCTCGGCACCGCCCCAGTAGGGGCCCGGCGTGGTGACCGAGAATTCCGAGTGGAAGCCCAACAGATCCGGCCACTGAAGGAGATCCTCCATGGATCCGAGGGGGTCCAGCGTGAGCGACACCGAGTTTTCCTGTGACGGGGGGTCTCCCCCAACAGGGTCTGAGCATCGGACCAGCGGACTCGGGTTTCTTTCGTGGTCTTGGGACGGGTCTAGCGGCGACCAAGGTCTTGAGGGGAACACGGCAAATGGACCGATCCTGATGTCCGGTCCATTGGCATGCTTCCCATCCGCCAGCTGCCGGTCGATCTGATCCAAAGACGCGTCAATGGAACCCGCGACCAGATCTGCAGCCAGCTCGGTGCCCATCGAAATCCGAGACTGCTCTACCACGGGCGGGCGAATTGCGGCGTCAGTCACAATGCAGCGGCGAGACCATGGGGCCAATCCAATTACCCGAGTAGAGATGATATCGGGTCGTCCCTTCTGTGTCGTCCGGTGGCTGGGATCCCAGCGGATCGTGCGGGGGGCCCATCCAGTGTAGTCCCTCGGAATAGCCTTCACATACCACGCCCCGCCGGTGGCAGCGATGGCAGGTCGGCCGCTGCTGGTCGCATTTCACATGTCGACGGCGGCAGGTTTGACATCCTCCAAGGGCATGACGACGGGACCGACGGCATGGTCGAGACTCTTTTGGCGTGGCTTGGGCTCTCATGGCGGCAATCACCGTGGGAAGAGATGGCCGCGGGGCACCGCGGGGGGAATTGGGATGAGGATTCCTGGAGGTGATATCCGGTCAGGTGACATGCTCGGAATGACTTGCCTCGTCCTGCCCAGCGGCCCCTCCTGGCCATCCACCCGAAGCAGTGTCGGCAGGCTCATTCTCATCCCGTGGCTGGGGTTTTCTCTTGGGTGGTTCCCTCCAACTTGTGCTTCATGTGTTGGGGAGGGGTGCATCCTTGGAGTTCCGAGGAAGAGGTGCGGGGGTATATATATCAGGACAATGGTCTGTATGTTCGACTTGGCTCATAGACAATACCGCACAATCACTGATCAGCATTGAAGATTTTTGTCTCTGCCCCAAGGAGACAGAGGGAATTCAGCTCTTCTACACAAGGGTCTCTCAGCATGGAAAGTAGCGAGTGCTGGGAGAGAACATGGGTGTGACTATATCCATGGGCACGTGATCCTGTCCTGGCTGCTCAGGACATTCCGTAATCTCTTAGTAGTGGAGGATCTCTTCATGGCGATCTGTGACTGGCATTGCGCCCAAAACGCGTGAATACTAGATCAGGCCAGAGAGAGTGGCAAGCCACGTGGTGTGTTCACGCTGGAGGAACCACTCCGGATAGCGGTTATACTCGTCGGAGTCGACGGGAGTATGCGCAGTCAGGGTGATCCCTACTAGGAGATCTCTACTGCGCCGCGCTGCCGGGTCAGCCCTTTGACTCTCAAAACGAATCTCGTTGGCATCCGTGGTCGTGGAATATCTAGATACCGAGAGTCCCATGGCCCGTCTACTCCCGTCCACTCTCATTCCTATCTCTCCTCTACGGCGCATCGAAGCCGTTCGGTGCCGAATGCGTCGACAGGTGTTCCAGAGTATAACCAGTCGCAATGTTCTTGTCTCCGACGGAGAATCCCCATCAAACGTTGATGGCGAGTATGTACCCCCGAACGGACCCCTCCCGGCCGGCAGGATCGTCCCTATGGCGCGTGCCAAAACCATCGGGCAATTGTCGGGCAGACGGACCTGGAGATGATCGGGATGTTGTGTTCGTCTCCGGTTCTTCCCTGAGTCGGCGATCTCGACTACCCCGCCATCCCGATGAGACCGTGTCGCCTGCCCGCCGGGGACCCGCGCTCTCCCACAGGAGGATATCCCACCAAACCGCCTGGCCATCAGCGGCCAATCACGGTGGAGTCGCGCCGGACCAGCAGCTGAACGGTCGACTGATGGCATCATCACCACCCGAGTCGGGGGTGCGAGGGACCATGGCGTGACCCATGATGATGGGGGGAGCCCCGCTGCAATATCTCAACCGGTCCTGGAGAGACGATCTTCACCCGATGGGAATCTGCTGGGACGGACGATGAGAGGGGTTTCTGACATCACCCGCTGCTGGTTGACGGCAGATGGCCGTGAACTGGGGCGGATGACGCCCTCCTCTTGCCGGTTGAGCAGAATGTGACGGTTGTAGATGCCCTCGGATGGGGGGAGGAAGAGGAGAATTCGGGGATGGAGAGACCGAGTCTGGAGGGGTTGGCATGGGGG